>QRFJ01000004.1:5380259-5443830 GCA_006176705.1 Cocos nucifera | reverse complement strand
CCGATCAGATTAGGTTAAGATAAACTCGTCAAACCCTAGTCTCTGTCATATGATGTTAATCATTCGATTCGAGTCCGATGTGAAAATCTAAATTAGAAACTCTTTCTATTATTATTCACCTCTACATGGCCATGGATTTCATGACTCATGGATTTCTGCATGATCATCAATAGGACTGCTTCCTCTTACCCACCGAGGTAGATAATTTTCATCTTGATGCCACCAGTTCCTACAATGAAGCATGCTATAGCCAACATACACCTCAGGATTTAATGGTAGGAGACCGAGTTAATGGGTAGTCAAACTATAACACCTCAAGGTGAATAACTGCCGATGCACCTCAGGTCAAAGAACCAGACACACTACTGCAGCATCGAGTCAGTTCTTGACTAAGAAGGTGACTCGTCCTAATGACTACTCGAGGTGAGTCACGCTCAGGCTCTCATTCTCTAACGGAGTGATCTGTACTCTCGCTCCTTCTGGTGTCTCACACAACCCATAGACTCTAAGACTCATCGTACTAAAAGAAGCGATTGTAACACCAAACCTTTCCGATCAATCACCATCCTCGTTGATGATCCTATGTCGAAGTATTTAATGAGTATAATGATTATATCATGTCTTAAATTTTCGAACTCTGGAAAATATTGAATTATCATTACCATTAACTCAAAGGATGCTATCACAGACACTAAAATACATATGTGATAGAAAATAAACTCATCTTTATTCATATAGTCCAAATATCATAATTTTCCCTAGAAGTTGTAATTACAAGTGTGGTCAGCCAATTCTGCTTCTAGGCACACATATATCTAACACCAGAGGAGTTCTCTGATATCCAATTCAAAGTTTTTTTTTTTAATTCTTTTTTGTTTTCGAGCGATCTGATTGGGAAGCCAAAAAGCACCTGAAAGTAGAGAATGGATGCGGATACTGGCGGATATTCGTATGGGAGGAGATCGGCATCCAGACGACTTGGAGAAGGTTTCAACGACCCTGCTCGCCTATATTCGATCAACTATCATTTTCATCATGTTTTTTGCCAAGTTGATGACTCCCACAATCTGCCCTTCATCTCAACATCCACCTCACTGGAGAACCTTCTCAGACGCTAGTTGAAATCATGTGTACCGATCTTTTCGAATGCCTCTCTCCCGTGATCAATCCAAAGGAGCTTGGGGCTCCAAGAGAGAAAATATCGAAAAGCTCGAAAGGTATTGAACATAAACTTTTTTTTTTAAAAAAAAGGCCAAAGCTGCCAAGCACTTTGCGAAAAAAAAACAAAAGCTAGGTTGGCACGTGTCAGGTGATTTATGTGTGGAAAACGCATGCCGAACGCAATTTAATGTTTCTTCATGAGCATTCGGAGGGTCAAAGGCTCAGAACAAAATAGAGCAAATGAATATCTCAAAAAAATATAATTTTTTTCAACCAACATGCTTTTTTAGAACTGAAATATGAACTAGAATCTGATCGACCGGAGCCCAATCCATCCCTTTAGTTTATATATATATATATGTATTAAATTTAATTGATAAATAAAAAATAACTTATAAGTCTAAAAAAAATTTAATTGAATTGATATTTTTTGTTTTATATTTAAAGCAACATAATCACTTTAGTGAAAGCACTATATGTTAAATATGTATAAAAAATATGTTAATATAACTTAAATAAAATATATATTAATATATTTTATTTAAGATTTTTAAATTAAAAAATTATTATATTCCATACTTCATACGGGTCCAATATCTAGTTTTCAAAAAAAAAAAAAAAAAAAAAAAAAAGGAAAAGGTAGGTGCCCCCATCGAACTCCTTCAGCATTCCGAGCGAAAACGATGAAATCCCACCAATTCCTTCCAAAAATGCTGAGTAGGAACAAGCGACTACCAGACGTTTGGTTGGAAATAAACTAAAAAGGGATCAGAATGCTCCATTCCTCCAAAATCTCTCTTTTAGAAATTAAATTCTATTCTGATTCCATCGTTCGCGGAACCAACATCTAGAGCAAGAGTTATCATTTAGCTTGTTTCTTTGGAGTAGAGGTCAGCTTATCAATTAAAAGAAAATAGTCACAAATTCTATTCTTAAAAAAGAGAGGAAATTTTTCAAAATGAAAGAATATGTCTATCATATTTGTTGGGGATAAATCCCGCTCCTGCCGAAGTCAAGTTCGGTGCCCAGCTTGATGCGGCCAGTAGCTATGGAAGAACTTTGGCGGATGGATCTTGGCTGAACTATTACAGCCGACCGAACTGCTAAGTGGTCGAGCTCTTTCGAACTCCCAGCGGTCGAACTCTTTAAGTGGCCGACCCTTCAGCCGGCCGAACTTTGCAGCAATAGTCCCTCGACCGAACTTCTCCAACGATCGAGCTTCTACGGAAGTCGGACTCCCTACGGACTTCTTCAGTGGACGGGCTTCTCAATGGCCGAACTTCTTATGATGGATTTTTGTAGGCGATCCCGCTATGATTACACGATAATAACGATCGGCATTTATCGAGTCAATAACGATCAGCATTTATCGAGTCAATAACGATCGGCATTGATCAGGACAGTTACGACAATCATTAATCAGGATGGTTACAACAAGCTTCCTCTATAAAAAGGACCCTCCGGATATACTTACGTCAGGTTCTGAAAACCCTTTTCTCTTCCTGAAAACTCTATCGAGCACTCCATTCCTGTTGACTGAAGCTGACTTGATCGTCGGAGGGTCCTACCGGAGCCACCCCCACCGGCTTCGGATAGGACTTTGTTTTGCAGGTCCCCGACGGTGACCTCATCGGCCTTCACTCCAGCGGATTTCGACGACGATCAAATTCTGCATCAACAGATTGGCGCTAGAAGGAGGGCAGAACCTCCGAGGTTCCCTTGTTCTTAAAGGAGTGCTCGGTGATGACTTCTCTCTCTCTGGAGATCCCTCTTCTTCCTCACTAGAGTTCTCTTCCGAAGAGAAAATGCCTCGAGAGCTTTGACTCGGCGATCGGCAACCTGCGCGCCAGATTCGTCTGTTCCTATCTCAGCCCCAGCAGCCCAGTTTTCATACAAAGCCATCGCAGACGTGGAGCAGTTCAACCTGCTGGTCGGGTTCGGAGCTCCGTCGAGATGATGCTGGCCGTGCGACAACCTCTGATGGGGACTTTGCCAGCAAACCCGCCATGAGGACGCGAGGAACCAACCTTAAGGAAAAGCATTTGGGCATACCAATCATCCTTTGAAAGGAGAAATGGAGAGCAGAAGTTCTCCCATAGAAGGTTTCACGAGAAGGTCAGAACGAAGTTCGACGGAAGCGAAGCCGAACTCCTCCTCGAAGCTCATCATCGGAATTAAGTTTGATGGAAGCGAAGCCCAACTCCCCCTCGAAGCTTATCGCTCAAGCCAAGCCGAACTCCCCCCATCTCGAGTATGTCATCAACGAAATCTCCTAAAAAGAATTTATAGGAGTGAAGTTCAGCAGCTAAAGCAAAGCTGAGCTCCACCTCAAGCTTGTCGTCAAGGAAGTCCGGGTAGAGAAGGAAGAAGTTCCCCCACATAAGGTTTTGCAAGAAAGCGGAATGAAGATTCGGAATGAAGTCCGGTGCGAGAAAAGCTGAGCTCCCCTCGAGCTCGTCCTAAAGGAAGTCTAGACAAAAGCAGCAGAAAGTTCTCCCGCAGAGGGTTTCGTGGGAAAGCGGAATGAAATTCGGCGCGAAGAAAGTCGAGCTCCCCCTCGAAGCTCATCATCGAGGAAGGGGCATGAAGTCCTCCCGCGGAAGCTTTCGTGGGAAAGTGGAGTAAAGTTTGGCGCAAGTGAGGCCGAACTCCACCACGAAGCTCGTCATCGGAATGAAGTTCGGCGCAAGTGAGGCCGAACTCTCCCCTCAAACCTCATCATCGGAATGAAGTTCGGCACAAGTGAGGCCGAATTCCCCCGCAAACCTCATCATCGGAATGAAGTTCGGTGCAAACAACTTCCGCTCGAGTATGTCACCAAGAAAGACCTTACAAAGATTTCACAGAAGGTGAGATGAAGTTCGGCCGCACTCACGACCACCCAAGGATGCTCCGACCGACAAAGGGTGTGAAGTTCTCCTGCAGGTTTCACAAAGGGACGGAATGAAGTTCGGCCGCGCTTACGACCTCCCCAGCGCAAGTGAGGCCGAACTTCACCTCGAGCTCGCCACCAAGGAAGCCCCGATAGAGGTGCGCAAAGAAGCCCTCCTCCCGGAAGGTTCCATGACTATGCCCCCCTCAATGCTCCTCGAACTTGAATTCTCATCGAAGTTAAGAATCAACTACCAAGACCAGAAGGATTACGGTCTCCCCCAAACAAGCGTGACCGAAGCAAGTACTGCCTCTACCATTGCGACCACGGCTACGACACTGAGGAGTGCATCCAGCTCCAAGATAAAATCAAGAAGCTCGTCAGAAAGGGGCGGCTGGGTAAATTCATTCGACGCCAGCCTGAAGATCGGTGAAGGGCGCTGCCGTAACAAGAAACGATAAGATCGGCCGCCTCACGATGTCGTCAACGTTACCCCAGGTCCCAGCGTCGAAGCCAAGAGAAGCATGCTCCAAAATGAGGAGGCCAGAAAAAAAAGGTCGTCCGTATGAAGAAGGGCGAAGGAACAACGCTACCACGACCCTAAGTCACAAAGAATTCGAGAATACATTGCTAGTGACTTCCTTTCAACAAAGTTCTTTCCTTTCAACAGTATATTATTTTTAGGTGCCAAAACTATGTAATGACAGGGAAAGAAGCAGTTAATAGTCGCCATGTTGGAAATAGGAGAAAGACCTCATCCTAACACGAGCAGGTCAAAGACCATCAACCTCGGCCAGAGATAAGATCTCTTCCGAGCAACCACCTCGGCTAGAGATAAGATCTCTCCCGAGAAGTTCGGCCAGAGATAAGATCTCTCCCGAAAAGCAACCTCGGCTCAAAGATAAGATCTCTCCCGAGAAGTTCGGCTACACTCTCCGAAAAGCAACCTCGACCAGAGATAAGATATCTCTCCCGAGAAGTTCGGGTTTCGGCAGAGAAAGATCTCTCCCGAAAAGCAACCTCGGCCAGAGATAAGCTCTCTCCCGAGCGACCACCTCGGCTAGAGATAAGATCTCTCGAAAGTTGGCCAGAGATAAGATCTCTCCCGAAAAGCAACCTGGCCAGAGATAAGATCTCTCCCGAGCGACCACTCGGCTAGAGATAAAAATCTCTTCCGAGAAGTTCGGCCAGAGATAAGATCTCTCTCGATAAGTTCGACAGAGATTTAAGATCTGGCTAAGATCTCTCTCGAGGAAGTTCGGCCAGAGATAAGATCTCTCAAAAGCAACCTCGGTTAGAGATAAGATCTCTCCGAGCGACCACCTCGGCTAGAGAAAGATCTCTCCTGAAGTTCGGTCAGAGATAGATCTCCCCGAAAGCAATCGAAAAGTAATCAGAAGTTACCAAGATAAGATCTTCTCGAAAAAAACCTCGGCCAGAATAAGATTCTCTCCAAGCGACCACCTCGGCTAGAGATAAGTCTCTCCCGAGAATTCGCCAGAGAAAGATCTCTCCCGAAGAGCAACCTCGGCCAGAGATAAATCTCTCCCGAGCGACCACCTCAGCATAGAGATAAGATCCTCCTGAGAAATTCGGCAGAGATAATATCTCTCCGAAAAGCAACCTCGCCAGGAGATTAAGATCTCTCCCAGAAGTTCAGCCAGAGATAGATCTCTCCAAAAGCAACCTCGGTCAGAGATAAGATCTCTTCCGAGAAGTCTGTCAGAAGAAAGATCTCTCCCGAGCGACCACCTCGGCTAGAGAAGTTCGGCTAGAGATAAGATCTCTCCCGAGCGACCACCTCGGTTAGAGATAAGATCTCTCCCGAGAAGCGACTTCGGCCAAAGATAAGATCTCTCCCGAGCGACCTTGTCAACCTCGATCAAATGAGATCTCCCCCAAGCTTCGACCTAAATCAGCACGAAGCCCAGAAGAAGACTTCGGCAGTCGCCTTGTCTGCACTCCCTTCCTTCGAGTTTCGAACTCGGGAGTGGGGGGGCTAGTGTTGGGGATAAACCCCTCTCCTGTCGAAGTCAAGTTCGGTGCCCAGCTTGATGCGGCTAGTAGCCATGGAAGAACTTCGGTGGATGGGTCTTAGCCGAACTATTACAGCCGACCGAACTGCTAAGTGGTCGAGCTCTTTCAAACTTCCAACGGTCGAACTCTTCAAGTGGCTGACCTTTCAGTCGGCTGAACTTTGCAGCAATAGTCCCTCGATCGAACTTCTCCAACGACCGAGCTTCTATGAAAGCCGGACTCCCTACGGACTTCTCCAGCGGTCGAGCTTCTATGGAAGCCGGACTTCCTACGGACTTCTTCAATGGACGGACTTCTCAATGGCCGAACTTCTTATGATGGATTCCTGTAGGCGATCCCGCTACGGTTACACGACAATAACGATCGGCATTTATCGAGTCAATAACGATCGGCATCTATCGAGTCAATAACGATCGGCATTGATCAGGACAGTTACGACAATCATTAATCATGGCGGTTACAACAAGCTTCCTCTATAAAAAGGACCCTCCGAATACACTTATGCCATGTTCTGAAAATCCTTTTCTCTTCCTGAAAACTCTATTGAGCACTCCATTCCTGTTGACTGAAGCTGACTTGATCGTCGGAGGGTCCTACCGGAGCCATCCCCCCACCGGCTCCGGATGAAACTTTATTTTATAGGTCCTCAGCGGCGACCTCATCGGCCTCCACTCCAGCGGATTCTGACGACGATCAGATTCTGCGTCAATAATATTATTTTTCTTCATTTTATTCCATATATACCAAATTTCAGTGCAGGAAGAGATAAGCTTCACTGCTTTTTATACTTTTATTTTCTTAGCAAAAAATAAAAAATAAAAATCGATTCCCCCCACTCCCACTATTGCATTTTATGCCATATGCATAAAATCCTAATGGATGAAGAGATAAGCTTTACTGCTTTTTGTGTTTTTATTTCCTTAGCAAAAAAATTTAAAAAAAAAATCTATACCCCGCTCCCACTATTGCATTAGTTTGGTAAATAGACTCACCTTTTAAGTGGATAATAAATGCCAGTTTAAGAAGCTCCGCTTGTTATCCTTGAAGACCATTTTTTTTTTACCAACACATAATTGGACGGGCAGTTTCACTGTATAGCAGTTTCTTAATTTATATAAAAAGATTGGTTTACTATTAATATATTTTTTAATTTTTTTATATTTTTATTAATATAAGAAATATTTTTTTTTATATTTTTTATGAATAATTCTTTATGCACAGCATGTGGTATAATAATAATGCACCACATTATACAATTAGATTATATAGCCATCTTTTTTCAACGCACATTAAATCTCATAGTTTCATTTTTTTATTTAAAAATTTAAATGATAAAAATATTTTTTTATTTTAAAAAAATTATGATATTCTATGGTTATGTTATGACATTCGAAGGTCATATTATAACTTTCTGGAAATAAAATATCATCAAGATGGAAGGGTATTTTCATTACTAAAAATTTATGAAAATTTTTAATGACGAAAATTTCTTGATTTGAATTCATTTGGTTTGTGAAAAGTAAAGAAGGAAAGAGATAGTTCTTGAGAAGTCGAAAGAGAGCCTCTGGTTAGAGTTTTAAGAAGTTAGAAAAAAATAGCTTTTTTCATAGAAAATTACTTTCATATTTTATGAAAAATAAAAATCCATGAAGGAGATGAATTTTGGCACTTCTCATGAGATGAAAAGTAGTGATGCTTTTTTTTCTAAATATTTAATAGCTAAAATTTTGTAAAATATCATAGATGGTTAGAATGAAATACTAATAGTAATAATATAATATAATATTAATATTATTCTAATATTTATATAAATATAATATTAATATTAATATTATAATATTTATCATATTATAATATTTATATTAATATTATATTATATTTATTAAGATATTAATAAATTTATTATATTAAAATATTAATATTATATTAACATTATATAATATATATTAATATTATAATAATATAATAAACTAGTTGAAGACTCGCAAGTTGCGCGAGGCAGATCATTATGGCCTATAATTATTAAAATTTTTAATAATAAATATTCAAAATAAAAATTTTATAGCTTTATTTTAATATTTTTATTTTATTTTATTTTATATATTATATATAATATATAATTTTTATTATTTTATAAAATAATATTTTATTATTTTTCTATTCTCATACCTTCTATGCATCTATTGGTGCTGCTACACCTTCCTATCGCCTCATCATGGCTCTTCTTTAGTAAACACAGATCCCAATCATACCTTCATCCCCTTTCTTCTTCTCCTATCTTTTTTGTGCCTACTCCACCACTGTTTTCTTTTTCTCTTGACAAACATCAATCTCGATCGCACCTCTCGGCGCTCCTGTCGGTACCGCTACCCCCGACGTCACCACCAAAGGAAGAGAGAGAAATTATTTCTCTTCTTCTTTCTTTTTTTTATTTTTTTCTATAAAATAATAATTTATTATTATTATTTTCTTCTTCTTTCTTATTCTCATACCTTCTCTATGCCCGTCAGTGCCACCCTACTATGGCTCTCTTTCTCTCTCGATAAATATCGATCTTGATTGCATTCTCACCCCCTCGCTTCTTTCCATACCTTTTTTGCGCTTGTTGATGCCTTCCCACTACCACTCTCCTTCTCTCTCAGTAAATGTTGATCTCGATTGCAATCTCCAATAATCTTATCGATACCATCGCTCCCGATGCCACCATTAAAGAAAGAGAGAGAAACTCTCTCTTCTTTTTTTTTCTCTTCTTTTCTTTCTTTTTTTTCTTTTTTTTTTATAATTTTTTTTTCTTAATTTTCGGTCAGCACTCATCTTTTCTCGATTTCTTGCCTGTCGAATACTCAAAACACCACCATTCTCAATTCTTTATATTATCCAAAAAACTAATTGAACACCAAAAAAATAATAATTTAAAAAATTAAAAAAATATATCTAGAAAAGATACTATCAAACTCATCTTTCTTTCGGAGGATGGAAGGGCTCGATTTCGCCATCCGATCGTCTGCTCGCCATGGTGCCCTCATCACCATCCCCTCAATCGAGAAAGATAGAAATTTGAATGGAGGGGCAAGAAAAATAGAAAGTGACATACTTCATTATTTGTATCTTATAAATTTTTGAAAGCTATTAAATGCAAAGATTTGGCTTTCAAATTGATGGAGTATCATGCTTTGTTAGCAGATAATTTATTAGGTTTGATCTGATCTGATCCAATAGATCGATTTAGATCTTGAAATATATTATTTTTTAAAAATAATAAAAATATTATTTTTAAAAAATAAATTAGTTTGTTATTATTTTTAAAATTATAAAATGATATGTTATATTTTAAATAAAAATAAATTAATATTTTTTTAAATATTATTATTATTTTTATAATATTTTATTTTTTAAAAATAATATTTTTAATAAAAACTATTTTCATCTCTTATGCCTCCCCTATTTTTATTTTTTAAAAATTATTTTTTTCTAATTTTTTTAAATACTATTTTATTATTATTTAAAAATAATATTTTAAATTATTATTAATAATAAAATAATAATATTTTTTTATATTTTGATATGATCTAATTCGATGGATTGATTTAGATCTTGAAACATATTATTTTTAAAAAATAATAAAATATTATTTTTAAAAAAAAAATTTATTATATTATTATTTTTAAAATTAAAAAATGATATGTTATCTTTTTTAAATAATAATGAATTAATATTTTAAAATATATTATTATTATTATATTTTATTTTTAAAAAATAATATTTAAAAAAAAATTATTTTGTCTCTTATCCCTCTCATATTTTTATTTTTAAAATATTATTTTATTATTATTTAAAAATAATATTCTAGATTAATAATAATAATAATATAATAATTTTTTTTCTTTTTTTCTTCTCTATTTTTTCTTTCTTCTCCCCCTCCCTTTCCTTCCCTTTCTCCCGTCGCCTCCCCCTCCCACCCGTCACTCTCGCTACGTGAGGTTCAGGTCATGGCCGTCTGCACCGCCCCCACCATGATGCTACCCCATCATCATTTACACTGCATCCATCATCCACATGAGCACCAAACCCCTCCCCTTTCCCTTTCCTCCCTCGACTTTCGCACCACCAACCCCCTCCCATCCTCTTCCTGGCTTCGACACACCAACCCGCTCGCCTCCCCTCCTCGGCCCCTAGGCCTCCCATGTCTCCCCCACCCTACGTGACCACCTCTCGTACCCTTCGCGGCTCTGCCCCCTTAAGGAGGAAAGAGGCCTCCCCCCACCTCCACCCTTATTGCATGAGGCCTAGGTCACGGTCGTCTGCACCACCCCCATTGCATTGTTGCCCCACTATCGTCCATGTCGCACCCACCATCCACACTATACCTGACTCCACGTGGCCACCAAACCTTTTTCCCTCTCCTCCCTCGACTGGCACCACCAACGCCCATCCCTCTCCTTTTTTTTCATCTTTTTTTGGAAAGGAAAGTGAATTGAGGAAAGGCAAAGAACTCTAAAGAGTGGTGGAAGTACCAATAGAAGAAGCCGCCCGAAATGACATTGCAAAAGATAAGAAGCTTAGTGCGGCTGAAATAGTCGATTCTATGCATGTGGCATAACTAAAATGATCTGAGATACTAAGATGGCAACACTACAATACTTCTCCATAGAGTATTATTATATATATATATGATTATTATAATTTAATATTATAATATAATATATTAATATTATTTTATATTAATATAAATATAATATTATTATTTATAAAAGTTTAGCAGCAAAAGTGTATGGTTTTATATCTATTAAGGATATAATAAATATTCTATATTATTTTTCTAGAAAAATAGATGCTCAATCAAATATAAGTTATTTTTTAATAAATTATTTTTTTATGGTCAATTAAATATATCAAAATCTTATTTCTAAAAAGTTAAGAAGTTATTTTTTTTAAAAAAAAAATTTTGTGAACCAAATGAGTCCTTTATAATATCATACTTGCAGAAAGTCATAACTTTAGAATATCATAACATGACTATAGAATGTCATAATTTTTTTAAAATAAAAAAATATTTTTATTATTTAAAATTTTAAATAAAAAAATAGAATTATAAAATTTAATGTGCATTAGAAAATGATGGTTATATGGACCAATCAAAAGGGATGATATATTTTTCTACACCGTATAAAGTATTTCTCTTCTTCTTATAATTTTTCTACCCGAAGCATTCTTGCATTATAAAATAGATTTGTATATGTTTTCCTCTTTTTTTATCCAGCCATGCGGAGCTAACTGCGTGATTCACTCCTCCATGTGCTCGATCTGCTTTTGTCGGGATGGAATCTGACCAGGTGGATGGATGGTCTTCTTGTATTTTTTCCTTCGAAAAATGACGGATGGTCAGTCGGTCATGCCAGAGAACTATCCGACGGTCCATGTGCCCCCTTGGTCCAAAAAGGCGCGAATAAAGGGACGAAAGTTCGAGATCATTTAGATATTTAAAATGATAAAACTTGCCGGAGAAGCCAAAAAAAAATCTTTTTGTTTTCTTTTTTTGAAAGATGGGTCCACCCAGAATTTATTCATATCAACAAGCATTTTCCCTGAGAGCCAACCATGATGATCGCTCCACCACCTAAAGGCAGCTACCGGCATGAGTCCGCCAAGCCTCGTGCAAGGCGTGACTCGTTATTGCGCGTTTGAGTCATTAAAAAATTGAGATTTTCTCGTCAGTGACGTGTAAAATAACATAGAAATTCACCACCGAACGGGGGGAACCTTGTCCTTTGAAACAACGGACGAGGATGTGAATTCCAAGAGCGTCAGCTCTCGTTTCGACACGTAGACGTAGGTAGGTAAAGGAGAAAATAGATGGGGTACATTTGAACCTAACTAGTACCAGTCAAATGTTAGAATGGTTGGGTACGTAGAAATTTAACTACTTTTAGTAAAATATATTGGTACATTAAAATTATCTGTAAAATAGTACATTGTTTTTTCAGGAGGAAGATTTTAGATTCAAACCACGAAAGGTGTTCTCCAAATGCTAAATCGAGGTTTTCTCCGCATCACAGAATCACAAACTTTCTTCCTGGGAAGCTGGCTGGTGGTGAGCCAATACATTTAGGAGGCCAAGCTTTTCAAAAATATATTTATTTATTTTTTTAAAAAATATTTATTTAAAAAAAATATTTAGTTAATTTTTTTAAAAAAAATAATTTATTTTTAAATGATAGTAAAAAAAAATTTTTTGCTATGAAAAGAAAGCAGAAAATTGGAGCTTCTTCTTAAAAGCAGAAGCAGAAGTAAAAAATTAATTTTTTTAAAATAAAAATATTTTTATTCAAACTTATTATTTATCATAATTATTTTTATTTATTTTCACCTAATCCTCCTATTATTTAGTGAACGATGTATTTTGATGTATTTTGATATATATATTATTATATAAAAATTATATAAAATATTTAATATATATTATCTTTGATTCAATTATATTTACACTGATTAAAATTTTAATATATTTTTTATTTTAATTAAATAAAAATTAAAAAAAATAAATTAAAATTAATCATAATAAATATTTAAAATTATTTATTTATTTAAATAATATTGATTATAAAGTAAATTTATACATATCTTTTTTCATAATTTGATAGTCAAAAATATTTTTTTTGAAAGATTTGTTAAATATAAACTGTTTCTTAAATACTAATGAAAGTGCTTATCAAATAATTTTATCAAATACAAACTATTTTTCTCTCACAGTATTTTTTATAAAATTTTATTTTAAAAAAATAATTTTAAAATAAGCTAATTTTCATAACTTGATCAAATAAATTTTTATATTGGATAAACTTGAAAGATAAAGACGAGCCAAAAGCACAGCTTCTCTTGATATGGTCTCAATCGCTCATTGTTACTATTGAGGATAAATCTCGCTCCCGTCGAAGTTCAATCTAATGCTTAGCCTAATGCAACTGATAATCACGGAAGAACTTTGATCGAAAATTTTCCTCCAGCGGTCAGATCTCAGTCGAACTCATCTAGCGGCCAAATCTTAGCCAAACTCCTTCAGCCAGTCGAACTTCTCCAGCGGCCAAATCTTAGTCAAATTTTTTCAGCCGATTGAACTCCTCAGCGACCGAACCCCAACCGAACTTCTTCAGCGGCCGAACTCTTTTCTGAGCACTCCATTTCTATTGGTCAGAAGAGCTGACTTGATCATCGGAGGGTCCTGCCAGAGCTACCACCACCGACTTCGGATGGGATTTTATTTTGTAGAACCTCTTCCTCAGCTCCAACTCGATCCAACGTCGCACCAACAGGATTGGCGCTAGAGGAAGGACCTCTATTTTTTAGGTATCCTTATTTTTAAAGGAGTGCTCAGTCGATCCTATGGATCTTCTTCTTCAAGATTCATCTCCATCATCTTCCTCAATCCCGAGAAATACCTTCAAAAAGGGCGATGATCCGAAGATCTATCACTTCTGCCGTTAGATCTGGGCTAGATCCGTCTGTCCTTGCTCCATCGCCGGTGCTTCAACCTCCTCCTCCATCGACAATCATGGTAGATCCGAAGCAGTTTAACCTACTGATACAGCTGGTTCAGGGCCTCACCAAAATTATGCAGGCCATGCGGTAGCCTCCGATGGCGGTTCCATCAGGAAACCCACCATCGGAATGTCAGAAATCGATCCCAAGGAGGAGCACTTGGACTAGCATATCCGTCGCCCCTGGAAAGGAGAAATAGAGAGCAGAGGATCCATGCTCGGATCATTATTCTTCTTTGGAATGAACCTTCCCCATCCACAGTCGAAAGCCTTCCAAGATCTGCCATCGAGATGACGTCCTCGATCAGAAACTACGGAAGATGGATCGGTGGATTGAGGAACTCCGCCACATCGCCCCGGTTCACCATGATGACGTCTGCACCGATCCTCATTTCTCTTTTCGAATTATGTAAGAGCCCATTCCGCCAAACTTCAAGCTCCCCCAATTTGAAAGCTACGATGAAATCTTTGATCCAGTCGATCACCTAGAAGCCTTCCGGATCATGATGCTGCTCCATGGCGCACCAGACGCCATATTATGTCGAGCTTTTTCATCTACCTTAAAGGAAGCAGCAAGAAACTGATCTTAGCATTGAAATCAGGTACGATCTTCTTCTTTGACCAGATGAGCCATCAGTTTGTGGCTCACTTCATCAGTAGCCGACGTCCGCACCAAGATTCGAATTTTCTGATGAACATCAAGCAGAAGAAGGAAGAATCTATCCAGGCTTATATCACCTAGTTTAATGCTGCTGCATTAAAGGTCCAAAACCTGGACCAGTCAGTTGCGATGGCCGCACTTAAGGACGGCCTTCAGAAGAATGATTTGCTATTCTCCCTGGAGAAGAAGTATCCCATGGACTTTGTCGATCTGCTAGCTCATGCTGAGAGATATGCCCGAGTGGAAGAAGTCTTCAAGTTGAATGATGAGAAAGCCGCAGGAGAGTAGCATAGACTCACCGCTGATGGAGAGCCGAATGAAGTTTGACCGCGCTCACGAACTTCCCCCGAGCGCAAGTGAGTCCAAACTCCTCTTTGAGCTCGTCGTCAAAGAAGCCCCGACGAAAGGGCACGAAGAAGTTCCCCCCTCATAAGGTTTCACAACTATGCCCCCCTCATGCTCCACAAATGTTGGTCTGAAGCAAGCCAAGGGTGCTACCGCAGCTAGAACCACCAATGAGGGAAGAACAACAAGGAGATCGGCCGCCTTCCAACATCATCAATGCTATCTCTAGGGGGTTTAGTACTTCGGTGAGCTACCATCTTTCAGCCTTAGAGCCAGGAGAAGCTTATCCCAAATTGGAAAGGCCCGTATGAAGTAGAGAAGGTCATCCGACTCAAAACTTATCGTCTAAATGAGCTCGGAGGAACAATGCTCCCACGACCTTGAAACTCAAAGAATCTGAGAATGTACTATCGGAAAGAAGCAATCAATAGTGGCCATGTTAGGAATAGGAGGAGAACCTCATCCTAACATGATCAAGTCGAAGGTCTCGTTCGTTTTAGACGAGATGAAGGGAGAGACTCTGACAACGGCCCTTATGTGCCTCTATAGTCTGTTAGGAATAGGAGGAGAATCTCATCTTAACGTGAGCAAAGTCGAAGGCCTCGTTCATTTTTGATGAAATGAGGGGAGAGGCTCTGACAATGGCTCTTATGTACCCCTACAGTTCGTTAGAAATAGAAGAAGAACCTCGTCCTAACATGAGCAAAGTCGAAGGCCTCGTTTATTTTAGACGAGGTGAGAGGAGGGATCCTTTAATCTTGACTGGAGATAAGATCTCCCTCGAGCTTCAATGTCAATTTCAATAGGAGATAAGATCTCCTTCAACCTCAACCTCGGTTGGAGATAAGATCTCCCCCGAGCTTCAACATTGACGTCAATAAGAGATAAGATCTTCCTCAATCTCGGCTGAAAATAAGATCTCCCTCGAGCCTCAACGTCAACTTCAATAGGATATAAGATCTCCTTCAACCTCGACTGAAGATAAGATCTCTTCCGAGCTTCAACGCCAACCTCAATAGAAGATAAGATCTCCTTCAACCTTGGCTAGAGATAAGATCTCCTCCGAGCTTTAACTTCCACCTTGGCTGGAGATAGGATCTCCCCCAAGCTTTAACTTCAACCTTGGTTGGAGATGGGATCTCTCCCAAACTTCAACATCAACTTTAACAGGAGATAAGATCTTCTTCAACCTCAACCTCGGCTGGAGATAAGATCTCCCTCGAGCTTTAACGTCGACTTCAAAAGAAGATAAGATCTTCTTCAACCTCAGTTGGAGATAAGATCTCTCCCGTGCTTCAATGTTTACTTCAATAGGAGATAAGATCTCCTTCAACCTCAACCTCGACTGGAGATAAGATCTTCCCCGAGCTTCAACGTCAACTTCAATAGGAGATAAGATCTCCTTCAATCTCAACTTTGGCTGGAGATAAGATCTCTCTCAAGCTTCAACGTCGACTTCAACAGGAGATAAGATCTCCTTCAACCTCGGTTGGAGATAAGATCTCTTCCGAGCTTCAACATCAATTTCAATAGAAGATAAGATCTCCTTCAATCTCAACCTCGATTAGAGATAAGATCTTCTCCAAGCTTCAATATCCCTTCAATAGGAGATAAGATCTTCTTTGACCTCGACTGGAGATAAGATCTTTCTCGAGCTTCAACGTCAACTTCAACAGGAGATAAGATCTCCTTCAACCTCAATCTCGGCTGGAGATAAGATCTCTTTCAAGCTTCAACGCCAACCTCAAAAGGAGATAAGATCTTCTTCAACCTCGACTGAAGATAAGATCTCCTCTGAGCTTCAACTTCAATGTCAACAGGAGATAAGATCTCCTTCAATCTCGACTGGAGATAAGATTTCCTCCGAGCTTCAACATCAACGTCAATAGGAGATAAAATCTTCTTCAATCTCGATTGAAGATAAGATCTCTTTCGAGCTTCAACCTCAACCTCGGTTGGAGATAAGATCTCCTCCGAGCTTCAACGTCAACTTCAATAGGAGATAAGATCTCCTTCAACCTCAACCTCGGCTGGAGATAAGATCTTCCCCGAGCTTCAACATCGACATCAATAGGAGATAAGATCTCCTTCAACCTTAACCTCGGCTGGAGATAAGATCTTCCCTGAGCTTCAACGTCGACTTCAATAGGAGATAAGATCTTCTTCAACCTCGATTGGAGATAAGATCTCCCTCGAGCTTCAACATCCACTTCAATAGGAAATAAGATCTCCTTCAACCTCGGCTGGAGATAAGATCTTTCTCAAGCTTCAATGCCAACCTCAATAGGAGATAAGATCTTCTTCAACCTCGGTTGGAGATAAGATCTCCTCCGAGCTTCAACCTTAACCTCGGTTGGAGATAAGATCTTCTTCGAGCTTCAACATCAACTTCAATAGAAGATAAGATCTCCTTCAACCTCAACCTCAGCTGAAGATAAGATCTCCCCCGAGCTTCAACATTGACTTCAACAGGAGATAAGATCTCCTTTAACCTCGGTTGGAGATAAGATCTCCTCCGAGCTTCAACATCCACTTCAACAGAAGATAAGATTTTCTTCAACCTCAGCTGGAGATGAGACCTCCTCCGAACTTCAACTTCAACCTCGGCTGAAAATGAGATCTCCCCCGAGCTTCAACGTCAACTTCAACAGGAGATAAGATCTCCTTCAACCTCGACTGGAGATAAGATCTCCCCCGAGTTTCAACGCCAACCTCAACAGGAGATAAGATCTCCTTCAATCTCGGCTGGAGATAAGATCTCCCCCGAGCTTCAACTTTAACCTCGGCCGAAGATAAGATTTTCTTCAGCCTCGGCTGGAGATAAGGTTTTCCTCGAGCTTCAACCTGAATAGGTGCAGAGCCCAGAAGAGGACTTCGGCAATCGTCTTGTTTGTACTCCCTTCCTTCGAATTTCGAACTCGAAAGTAGAGGGACTATTATTGGGGATAAACTCCGCTCCCTCCGAAGTCCAGCCTGATGCTTAGCCTAATGCAACTGGTAATTATGGAAGAGCTTCAATCAAAAATTTTTCTCCAACGGTCGGATCCCAGCCGAACTCCTCCTACGGTCAAATCTTAGTCGAACTCCTTCAGTCAGCCGAACTTGTCCAGTGGTCAAATCTTAGTCAAATTTTTTCAACCGGTCGAACTCCTCAGCAGTCAAACCCCAGTCAAACTCCTCCAGCGGTCGAAATAGCACTCTATTTCTGTTGGCCAGAAGAGCTGATTTGATCGTCGAAGAATTCTGTCAGAATCATCACCATCGACTTCGAATAAAACTTTATTTTATAGATCACCGATGGCGATCTTTTTCTCAATTTTAATTTGATTCGATATCGATCAGATTCTGCACTAATAATTATCATAGCAGCACATGCTTCAAAGCACTATCAAATTTTATTTTCATTGCTGTTCATTCATTAATATTGGGGATTTCTTCAGAATTAAATGATTACTTAGTTGTCAAAAGGGATGCCAGGTCACGTTGTTGCCTCGTTGCATACCAACCTAAGCATTTCTGTGGCACATTTTTCAGAAAAACTATTTATTGAAAGCCCGTTAAGAGATGACATCGTGTGGTTAGCTAAGCGGGCTGACATCATGCTTATGCGAGAATACTTTTCTCTCTCTGAAATCTTCCGAGCACCGGCGAGTGTGTACGCGATCTCAAAGAAATTTTGGCCGGTAAATCACACTTCCTCATGGTACATAGTCCGTTAATCCGATGCCACGATCGAGAGGGTAACTTTAATTTAATCCTCCCCTGGGTTCTCATTAAATATCAACCTATTAATTTAATTCCCTCCCCGGGTTCTCATTAAATATCAATCCATCCGACGGGAATCAGAATCCAATTCCACCTCCACTACGAAAAATATCAGAAATCTACTTGGTGCTCCAGATTTCCAGCCTATAATTCTCCCTGGACACCAATCAAGATTAATGGAGTCTATTGGTAGCGGTCCGGTAATAGTGTGATTGCTGGATGATGGGGAGCTGCAGGTATTGCCTTTGCTTCGCTAGGAAGTTCCGGCGGAGCGAGGCGGCGCCGCCGCCGGACGTGAAGGAGACCTTCGAGGCCTACTCCGATGGAGGCAACCGCATGGGGCCCGACCGGCTCCTCTGGTTCCTGGCCGAGGACCAGGGCGAGGCCGGAGCCACCCTCGCCGACGCCAAGCTGATCGTCGACCGGGTCCGGCAATTCCACCGCCTCCACCACCTCCTTGGCCGCCCGCTCCTCACGCTGGACGACTTCTGCCGCCACTACCTCTTCTCCGACGAGCTCAACCCACCCATCCGAACCCAGGTGCGTTTCCCACGAGCGAATCCAAAACCCCACATGGCAGATCAGCCATAGCGCGTCAAGAAGGGTCACCTTTGTGATCCGGCGGTTCATGGGAAGAAAATTAATGGAATATTAATCAGGATAAAAGAAAGATTGGTTTCTAACAACATAACAAAAAAATGGCCAAATATCGAGTTGCCAAAGCGGTACCATGTGCCACAGTGAAGGAGAGCAAGGTTTTATTTCATAGCAGCCATGGACTTATGGTGATACTCTGGTCGCAAGTGATGAACATGGCTTAGACCCTCGTACAATATCTGATCTTTTCCTCCAAAACTATTTCTCATGTTAATTCCTTTTTTTTTTTTTTTCTTTTAATCTCTTAAAGTAAATTAGTTGTTTGAACAATAGCTGTTCTTTTATTATTTATTTTTTGCTACTAATATAGGTGTTTGAAACTTTTTTTCTTTTTTACAATACTAGGTCCGCCAAGATATGACTGCTCCATTATCTCATTATTACATTTACACGGGCCACAATTCATACTTGACTGGAAACCAGCTTAACAGCAAGTGCAGTGAGGCCCCAATCATAAAAGCACTGCAGAGAGGTGTTAAAGTAATTGAGTTGGATTTGTGGCCAAATTCTGCTAGAGATAATGTTAAAGTCTTTCATGGAAGGTATTTCCATCTCTGTCTCTCTCAATCTTTATCAAAGGTATTGTCGAGATGCTTAACATTACTTGTTATTAAGATCGTGGATTCTGCATAAAATGTGCGACCCAGCCATCTCATTCAACACTTTTGCCATCTCTAAAGTGGTTAAAAAAGACATTTGAAAAATCCCTGACGGTCTGGAAAGACATGTTTAGTGGTCCTCGTAAAACTCAACATCACATCCATATCTATCCGTAACATTTGCTCTCTTTTTCTTTGTCGGGTTGTTTCTTTCGTTTCGCAGCATCCAATACTGATAGTTGCATGTGTTTCCGTTGGATGCATGGTCATCCTCGGCAAACTACGGCATATTTGCTCTCTTTTTCTTTCTCAAGTCGTTTCTTTCTTTTCGCAGCATCGAATACCGATATGATAGTTGCATTTGTTTCGGTTGGATGCATGTTTATGACCATCCTTGGCAAACTACCGCACGATATGACATGATCATTTTGAATTAGAGCAATACAAGCCTGAATTACTTGCACTGGTGGAGGCAAATTTTTGGAAGAACAGATTGATGCAAAAAGTCACAATTGGATCAGCTTGTATCCGATCATAAAATAAAATTGCAAACTGTAATATGCACTAGAGTAGTTTTAAAAAAGAAATACGACATCATCATGTTCTCTATCTTCTACAAAATGAAATGACTGGCTTGTATCGTCATATCAACTTTCTTAATTTTGCATCTTAAGAAACAAAATATGTCAATTTGTTTTATTCCTGTAAATGGTAATGTCGAATCTTTTTATTCCATATTGATATGGCAAGACCAATATTAAAACATTGCCTTTCCTTGTCTCCATTTATTTAATTAATTTCAGTATCCACAGCCTTTGATGATAGTAAACGGCGGGCACAACATTAGCATTATTAAGTTGGGATGCTCGGAACACACTATGCCATTTTCTCCAAGACACTGCTAACAAGGTTAATTTCCTAGAAATCATAACTTGAAACAAGACCTGAAAAAATGTGCTGTGTTTTTTTTTCTTTCTTTCTTAAGCCACTTCGAACGCTGATTAGGCTTTTATTATCTACCACCAACCAGTGGACTCAGCTGATCACATATATCTTTTTGAAAAAAAAAAAAAAATCTACTATTTCCTTCATGTTGGCACTACTGTTAATAGCTCTCTCTCGCATTTGAAGGACGCTGACAAAACCAGTGAAACTCATCGAATGTTTGAGGTCCATTAAAGAGCATGCTTTTTGTGTATCGGAGTACCCTGTTGTGATAACTCTAGAGGACCACCTTACCCCAGATCTTCAGGCAGAAGTAGCTAAGGTGAGCATAATTTTCTACATCTGAATTTATAGTTGTCTAGCTTCGATCTCATCCCAAAAAGGAAAAAAGAAGAAGAAGTTATAGTTCTCCAATCCTGAATTTTAATCGCCGAACTCATCTTTTTCAGATGATCAGTCAAACATTTGGAGACATGCTTTATCGCCCGCAGACAGAAACTGTTGATGTTTTCCCTTCTCCGGATGCTCTTAAGAGGATGATCATTATTTCAACTAAACTGCCTAAGGAGAACCACTCTCGAAAGGGAAGGCAAACGTTTGATGAAGAAACATTGGCAAAGCAGTTTACAGAACAAGAACCTGAGTTCGAATATGATGATAAGGTGCATATATATATCTTTCCTTTTATGACGTGTCTTGTATTTTGAGGATGGACTGCTAAAACTGCCTCTGTGCTCGGTCTCTTGGCCCACTTCGGGTATCCATGCATGGATTTTTCTCATCCTAGAGCTTTAGTTTCAGAACTTAGCTAGATTTGATCCATTAACCCTGATTACCATTGAATGATCATGAACAGAACGATTGCGATCAGGAGAAAGATGCTGATGGTGATGAGTTCTTCCAGCAGAATTCGGCACCTCGATACAGACGACTAATCACTATTCATGCTCAGAAACCTAATGGTCGGTTGAGAGATTCGCTAAAGATGGATCACGATAAACTAAGGCGGCTTAGCTTGAGTGAGCAGGAGTTTGAAAAGGCAGCAGCATCCTATAGAGATGATGTAGTAAGGTATTTTATATTCTTAATGAACGCATCAATCTGTCGGACTAAATATGTGGTCAGGCAGGTCAGAAGGACTAGTTTTCTTGGATGTCAGAACGGGCCAACCCATTTGTCATTGGTGATTCCAAGTTAATTCTGCGGCCACTCGCAGATGTTCTATTTTATTATTTTTAATTTATGCTCCGTGTGGTCCTCTTTAATCTGACTGTGAAATTTGTTCTGCCTGGCATCATAGGTTCACTCAGAAGAATTTGATCAGGATATACCCGAAAGGTACACGTGTTAACTCTTCTAATTACAAACCTTTGCTTGGGTGGAGGCATGGTGCGCAGATGGTTGCGTTTAACATGCAGGTTAGCTTCCATGCTCGATAAGTCAGCTGGTAATTTGCTATGATCAGTTATGCCGTATTCGCCTATGTTCATGATCCTTTTTTTTATATTTACTTAACAAAAACATTATTGTTGGAATTTAAGATGGATGAGCACTGGAGATCCTTGCTGTGTGACATATTCAGCAATTTTTTTATTTAAAATGAGAAACAACATTCAATAGTTGTTGCGAGACTTATCGAATTTTCTGCTAAGATGGAGGTTTACATGCATATATTAACAATGAAATGGTGGTTAAACACAGCCCTTGCAGCCTTTGTTAGCCCCATCTTTTTTATAGAAAGAAAAAAAAATTCCCTTGCAAACTTTCTTGACGCTGATTCAATGTTTCTAAACACGAGCAAGACACCTTTGGATGATGGTACCTAATGTTATGAGGTAAAAGTTTGGGCAGCTTGCAAATTTAATTGGTTAAAACAAGTAATTATACAAATATTAAGTATCTTCACTTACGGGCTACATCTTACCATATTGAATGACCATATTCTTCAAAGATTGGGTGTTTGATATTTGTTCTCTCTCTCTCTCTCTCTCTCTAATTCAGTTTGTCAAAATTGCCAGCTGCTCGCAAGTTGGGCATTATTTAGTTTTTTTTTATCCTCATCATAGATCAATAATTAGTGATAATTAGAAGACCTCTTAGCATAAGTTTTTTTCCTATTTTTCATATTTTTGTTTGATGAGATGGAACATTGCTGAATGTTGAGTTGGATTTATGAAGGAAAACCTTGGAGAACGAAGTTCATTAGATGAGCAGAAAAGATGGTGCACAGCAATCAAGGTTTTATCAATAAAATCACATAAAATACCCAGCAAACCATGAAATTTTGCATCGGATTGAACTGTCCCATACAATACCATATCGGGTATCTGATGGTATACCAAATCATCATACAGATATACCATATCATATCACGTAGCGACACTACAGTAGAATTTCATTGGTATGGGTCCCAGAATCGGGACAGTTAACTGATTTCTTTATTATATTTTCCACTTTAATCCTAAATCATCACAAAAAATGCTAAAAATTAGAAAATTTGATATAAAAATCAGGAGATCAAGAAAAAAGAAATTCATACATAAGATCGTCACATGAATTTCAGGCAAGAACACACGAATAAAGTTGTTATTGCTGATTGCTCCAAAAAAATAAAAGTTGCCATTTTTGTCCAAACTCAATTCCCCTAGCACACAGATAATCCTATATGTAATTTTCTTATTAATCCATATATTGAGAATTTTCACAAATTGGCACTTCATAGACTCAGTTTTCCCTTTGATAGGGATATGGAAGATCTCTTTGGCTCATGCATGGATTGTTCAGAGCCAATGGTGGTTGCGGTTATGTCAAAAAGCCCGATTTCTTGCTAAAGGCCAGTCGAAATGGCGAGGTATTTGATCCCAAAGAAGGTTTACCTGCGAAGAAAACCTTAAAGGTGGGTCGTTTGTTAATTACATTTGCATCTATCCTCCTTTCGTCAAGTTTGCTAAATTTATATGCTCGTAACAGGTTAAAGTATACATGGGGGATGGATGGCGCTTGGATATGAAGCATCTACATTTTGATGCCTATTCCCCAGATTTCTATATGAGGGTCAGAATTTAAAGCCATAGTCTCCACCCTGCTTTCTGTGCCTTCCTACTCATCTATCTTTAACCAGGACCTTGCATGTTATTAACTAAAACAATGATGAATGCTATCGACCTTCCATAAAAACATGGGGAGTAACTTGTGTTCCAATTTCCAGGTAGGGATAGCTGGAGTGCCAGCTGATACCAAAATGAAGAAGACAAGAACGATATATGAAGATTGGACACCGGTATGGGATGAGGAATTTGATTTCCCATTAACTGTTCCAGAACTGGCTTTGCTGAGGATTGAAGTCCATAAGTATAACATGCCCAAGAAGGATGACTTTGGTGGACAGACCTGCCTGCCTGTGTTAGAATTGAGGCCAGGGATCCGAGCCGTGCCGCTCTATGACCGCAAGGGAGTGAAGCTCAAGTCTGTGAAGTTGCTCGTGCGTTTCGATTTTGTCTGAGACCGCAGCGTTGTGCAATTTGCTGCGGAAGTCTGCTTCGTTGAATATTGAGGATGGTTTCAAACTATAACATTCGTTCCTACGGTTCAGTTGACTATGATGTTCATAATCTTGTTATTTAGAAAATAAGAACAACAACAATAATACCCATTCAAAATTTTTATCTTCCAAATTTTTTGTTCCCTTCTTTTGTGGTGGTTGCTCGATTGCTCGCAAGTAGTTTATTCAGAATGTTCTGCACCTCTACTCTTTGGATTCTGATCTCAAGCTATTATAGATTTAATTGTTTCGTCACATGGCATTCTCATGCTCTTCATGACATACCATCATCCAGCCAAGAATAGCAAACGCCTTAGGTATTAGGTTCAAACACTGTGATTAATAACTACTGTATTTTTTAAAAAAAAATTCGTAAGACCAACTCCTTCTCATACATAAGTTTTACATTTTTTGATGGTCGCTAATAAAAGTCCAAGAAAACTTTTTTTTTCCTCATATCAATAAAAGTGGGGTAGGTAATGCCTCCCTTCACTTCAAAATACATAAATTTTCTTCAAGTAAAATGGTAAAATGCTAACCAATATCACGATCGAAAGGAGTAGCTCAACCGCTCTCCTTCTGAACGGCTCTTTTTAATCTCCTCGGACGTTGACGAAGCGGTCATCGCGCCACCCACCCAGCATCGGATCCGGTTCCACCGACTCCCCACTAGCAACAAAATATTTACATCATGTGGCGGCCAACGATATATAACATCCCAAAAAAAAATAATATTTAAAAACAGAAAAAAATTCGAGCGACACTCATCGACCATGAGAAACCTGCCTAATACTAGTAAATAATTGACCCAGTCCTCACAGGCTCCAAGACACTTTAATGAAGCTTGATCATACTACAATGCTCCGTGAATTAATTAATAAAGAAAGACTCGAGAGAGAGAAAATAGGAAGGGGCGGAGACACCGAGTGGCAGAGAAGGGAGAGGAGTGACAAGCTTCGAGAATAAGAACGTCCGGACGGGAATCTTTTCCGCGGTACCGTCGCGGCCGTAACTGTCGCTGTTTCCCCGACCACCACCTCCGAGGGAGTGTTAGAGCTATAAACCGTGGTTAGAGAAAAATAAGGGGCTAAGCAGGAGAGAGTTACGGAAGAGGCGGGAAATGGGGAGCTACAAGTACTGCCTCTGTTTCACCCGGAAGTTCCGGTGGAGCGAGGCGGCGCCGCCGCGGGACGTGGCGGTGGCGTTCGCGGCCTACGCCGACGGCGGGACCCACATGGGGTCGGAGCAGCTCCGGCGATTCCTTGCCGAGGCCCAGGGCGAGTCCGGCGCCACCATCGCCGACGCCGAGCGGATCCTCGACCAGGTCCGGCAGCTCCGCCACCGTCACCACCTTCTCGGCCGCTCGCTCCTCGCCCTCGACGACTTCCACCACTTCCTCTTCTCTGACGAGCTCAACCCGCCCATCCAATGCCAGGTCCGTTTTATTACTAACCCACCGGAACCCTACTCTACGTCTGTTTCGATCGCCAGCGATCTGGAACCGTCGAATCCGTGTAATCTGGTTAGCTGGACGTCTCCGTCTCTTGATCCGGGGAACCAACAGCTCTGTTAGGTTATCCCTAATTTTCTAATCTAATTTCGGTTCCTTAATGTAAAATTATCCCTAATTGCTTCCTAATTTCTGTCTACAAGGATTAATTTTGGGAAAAGTTATAGTTAATCTGGATGAAAGATTTGGGACATTTATCTATTACTTCAATATCTTATGGATGAATAGCCGCGGCTAATCATAAAACAAAGTGAAACATTAAAGATGCCAACTTTCATAAAGCAAAGTGACACATTAAAGATGCCAACTTTTCAAATAAATTACTTCGAAAAGAGGATTAGGATGATGCTATTATAAAGCCACCCAAAAGCATAGCAAAATTCTATTTCATACACCAATTAAGTATTTTATGATATGATACTTTTAATTTGCCTCCCAGTGGCGTTTGTAGTCATACCATGATTATTTGTACATTAGTAAACACGTGCTAGACTTTGTACCTCATTTGCTCTTCTTTTTTATTTCTTTTACCCTTTTTTAAGCTTAGTCTGTAGTGTAATCTATGCTTATAAACATGAGTAGCTATTACCTTTACTGTATATATTTTTGGGATTAATATGCGATAATTGACAACAATCTTTTATCCCAGGTTCATCAAGATATGGCTGCTCCATTATCTCATTATTACATTTACACAGGCCATAATTCATACCTGACAGGAAACCAGCTCAGCAGTGATTGCAGTGATGTTCCAATTATCAAAGCACTGCAGATGGGAGTGAGAGTAATTGAGCTTGATATGTGGCCTAATTCTGCGAAAGATAATGTTGATGTTGTTCATGGGAGGTATTGATTCAATGCTCAAAAGTATGTGATATCAAAATTGCTGGTTCTAATTCACTTGTGGTGACCTTGCTGTCTTGTTCAACACACATTTGTCGTCTTAGAATCGATACTGATGGTCCAAGAAAAATGTGATTATAATGATGACATGGGAATCTAGTCTACTGAGACATTTTGGATAACAGCTGCTCTTTCTAGATTTCATTTATTTTACTTTCATATTTCTTTTATGTTTCACAAAAGTTTTAAAAAGATTGTATTATTCTTTTCCTTCATGTCGGTACCATTCTTATATCTTGTCCCTGCATCTGAAGGACACTAACTTCTCCAGTAGAGCTCATCAAATGCTTAAGGTCCATTAGAGATTATGCTTTTTGTGCATCACCATATCCCCTTGTGATAACTCTAGAGGACCACCTAACACCAGATCTTCAGGCTAAAGTAGCAGAGGTGAATGTTATTTTCTACACTCGAATTTAGATGTTAAATGTTCTCAAATTCCCATCTTTTAATTGTCACATACATTTTTCTCTAGATGGCCACTCAAACTTTTGGAGACATGCTTTATTATCCTGAGACAGATTCTCTTAAGGAATTTCCTTCTCCAGATTCTCTAAAGAATAAGATCATTATTTCAACTAAACCACCCCAGGAGTACCTTAAAACTAAGAATTCTAAGGAGAATGACTCCCAAAAGGAAAAGGATGCATCTGATGAAGAAACATGGGGTAAGGATGTCGAAGTTCAAAAGTCTGAACTTGAAGCTGATGACAAGGTACAATTCTTGCTTAAAAAATGCATATTTTCTAGTTTTTCAGAAAAGTTTGACCTGTTAACATTCATTATCATTAAATTTCATCAATCTTTGGCAAAATGAACATGAACAGAATGATCAGGGCCAGGATGAGGAAGATTCTGATGATGATGATGACCAAAGCTTCCAGCAAATTTCAGCACTTGAGTACAAACGCTTGATCACTATTCATGCTGGGAAGCCTAAAGGTGGGTTGAGAGATGCAGTAATGGTGGATCCTGATAAAGTAAGGCGTCTTAGTTTGAGTGAGCAACAGTTTGCAAAGGCAGCAGCATCACATGGGACTGATGTAGTAAGGTTATTTTTATACTTGGGAACATTCATTTTATGGAGATTATGTATGTGGTTAGGTAATCAGCTGATTCTGTGAGATGATATCATGTCATAGCATAGCCATTACTTTTATCAAGACAACTCCATGAAAAAAAAGATCTACTTCTACACACGTTAAATGGTTTGTATTTTTAGCCTAACCTAGTCTTCAAGATAACAAAAGCAAACTTTGACACATTCGTCATTCTTCTTTTTTCTTTTTGGTCAAAATGTTCATTATTGTTTTGTTCTTCAACCTAACACCGATATTGTTTGCCAAGCACTTATTTTTCTTGAATTCAAACGAATAGGTTCACGCAGCAGAATTTGCTCAGAATATACCCAAAGGGTACCCGTTTTACCTCTTCTAATTACAAACCTTTGGTTGGATGGATGCATGGTGCACAGATGGTTGCATTTAATATGCAGGTGAGCTGATATGCTTAGTATGCAGCTTACGTTTTTCTATTACCAGTTTTGGTGCTGTCTTTACTCATGATTCATGTGGTGCTATAGACCTTCTTATTGTATTATTGACTTTTCAAAAGCATAAGATTGGAGTGGGAGTTAAGGACCAGCCATCATCCCATGTGCTTCCTTCTCTTCCCCTTATTCCTTTTATCTGTTGTTCCTCCTCCAATGGTCCCATGTGGACTAGGTTGTATTATGTAACTCTGTTTCATTCTCTCAATTAAGGTCAATGGATCCTAGTTCATGAAGGAAAAATCTAGTTTTTCGGATCAGGTTCGTTCAGATCTGATTGGATCAAGAGAGATATTTCAAAAATTTTTCTCTTGGATCTAGATCAGATCTGAGACTTTTCAGATCTGATATTATTGATCTAATAAAAAAAATAAAATAAAACAAAGAATAAATTAAATCTAATTTAATTTTACTTTGTTGCGGGTAATTTGATTACCCTATGATGATCCTGATATCTGCCTGAGATTCTGGATCTAGCCACGCAAGTGCCTGACCTTTATCGATATCTACTCGGGTAGGATCTGGAGATCTCCTCATTCTTTATCACTTCTCCAAAAATCAAATCTGAATCTGATTTTGAAGATCTTCAAAATTTCTTTCGAAGATGTGAGTTCTCTTGCAGCAGTGCTGCCTTCTTTCTTTTCCTGTCGCCTTTCTCTTGCTTGGATCGCACCAATCTTGTGCCTAAAAATTCTTGGATGTGGATAGGAGAGAGAACACCTAAAGGTGGCGTGGAGGAGGAAGAGAGACAGCCTTGTGGCATGGGTAATGGGTCAAGCATCTTTAATCTTGGCGCAGACAGAATTTTTATAGACCTTATTGCGCCATGCAGTGCCACATCATCCCCACCAATCATGACTTTCTGTGCAATCAGATCTAAATCTGATTGGTGGGATGACATCATCTGATCCAATCAGATGAGAGCCCCTCTGAATCATCCTTAGATGGCGCCAAGACTGGGTCAAAGCAGTTTTCTAGGTGCCATCCAAGTAGAATCCCCGAAGCAATTAGAGTCCCATCTGTACGGGACTCCAGATGCTTTATCCATGGGCGCACGCCTCCCTAGGCGTGAGGCGTGCGCCCCTTATCCATCTGCTTTTTAGCAGGTGGACTGGTCCAAGAACTCTCTCCTATGATGGCTTGACACATGGGCAGATGTCTAAGTATCAAAGGTCAACGTTTGACCAAATGTCCGAAACAGGATTTAGCAAATGACGGAAAATGGCAGGTGTTGTCTCAAATTCATCTCATAAATTAAGACAATCTTTTTCTGATCTAGACAAGCTCCAGTTAGACCAAGTAAAGGTACCTAAGTGAGTCCAGACACATTTAGCTTAGTCGAGACAAACTTTAATGATAATTAAAAGAGAACATTAGGCTCAATCGTGTGCTAGCACGATTTTTTTTGAACTTAATTGAATCTAATTCAAATCAATCGAACTGGGTTAGTCCAATTGATGATATCAAGATCGAAACCCTTGTTTGTGTGATTCAGTTAGGTTCAATTCCGTATGGTAATGAGATATGTCGCGATCTCTATCATCGACATCATCGAAACACCTTCCGATGGATCAAAACTTTTCTGATTCAGACAACTAGTATGATTGATCATCTAAATCATTCTAATTGCTCTCAAAATCCATCAATGACACCTAACAGCATATGGTGGCAATCCATCAGAACTGAAAATGAATCTTTCGGTGTAGTTACTTGTGTGATTAAGTTCTTCTATCTTGAATCCCGACTGGATTAGGGTTAAGGTAATCTCGTCAAACCCTAATATCCGTCATATGATTAATCATTCGATTTAAGTTCAATGTGAAAATCTTAATAGAAATTCTTTCTATTATTTCATGGCCATGGGCTTATGGACTTGATTATCATGATCATCATAGGGCTACTCTTCATCTACCGAGGTAGATAGATTCCCTATTGGTGCAATCCAATTTCTACAATAAACATGTTATAGCCAACATACACCTCAGGATTTCGAATGGCTAGGAGATCGAGTCATGGTGTAGTCAAACTATAACACCTTCAAGGTGAACTGCCGATGCACCTCAGGTCAAAGAACCAAACACAACTACAGCTTCGAGCCAGTTATTGACGACAAGGTAGACTTCCTAATGACTGCTCGAAGTGGTCACACTCAGTGCCCTCGTTCTCTAACGAATACTTGTACTTTCGTTCTGATGTCTCTACATCGTAAACTCAAGACTCATCTACTATAAAGAAGCGATTGTACACCAACCTTCCGGATCAATCACCATCCTCATGATGATCCTACGGTCATGAGCATTTTATGAGTTAATAATGAAAATTCATGTTTTAAATTTTCAACTCTTGAAAATAAGAACTATCATTGCCATTAACTCAAGGGATGTATCACAGACACTAAATACACATTGTGATAAAAAATAATCCATTTTATTATTTATAGTCAAAATTATAATTTTGTCCTTAGAAGTGTATAACAAGTGTCAGCCAATTCTGGCTTCTAGGGCACATATATCTAATAAATTTTCACTTGACCTAAAGTCAATTGGCTACAAATCTAAGTCCTATTTTCTCAAGATGGGTTTCGATCTTCTATTGATTCCACGGCTTTGTAAATGGGTCTGTCGCATTGTCTGTGGAGTCGACTCTCTTGACCTCGACGTATCCTTTCTCGAGGTAATCGCAGATGAGGTAGTATCGCCGCTCGATGTGTTTGAATTTCTGGTGAGATCTCGGCTTCTTAGCAAGAGCTATGGTGCCATTATTATCGCAGTACAGAGGAATGGCATCTGATGACATCACTCCGATCTCTGTGGCGAACTTGTACCAGAATGCCTCTTTTGCAGCTTCTGACACAGCGATGTATTCTGCTTTCATGGTGGAATCTGCTATTACTGTATATTTGAAACTCTTCCAACTGACAGCACCATCATTACACACAAACAGATTTTCAGATGTCGATTTTCGATCATCTATATCGGACATAAAATCCAAGTCTGTATATTCTTGGACTTTAAGCTCTCCATTATCAAAAACTAAGAACATATCCTTAGTTCTTCTTAAGTACTTAAGGATAAATTTCACAGAAATTCAGTGTTCTTCTTCTGGATTTGACTGATATTTGCTTGTTACACTCACAGCATGGGCTATATCAGGTCGTGTACATAACATGGCATACATGAGGCTCCCTATTGCAGAAGTGTAAAGGATCTTGCTCATGCGTTCAATCTCCTCTGGTGTGTTGGGACACATTTTCTTAGAGAGATGAATGCCATGTCTGAAGGATACCAATCTCCTCTTGGAGTTTTCCATGCTAAACCTCTTTAGCACTTTCTCTATGTACATCTTCTGTGAAAGACCTAGCATCCTATTCAGTCTATCTCTATAAACTTTGATTCCAAGAATGAAGGATGCTTCTCCTAGGTCTTTTATGGAGAATTCTTTAGATAATCATATTTTAACTGTGATCAACATGGGAATATCATTCCCAATAAGGAGGATATCATCTACGTATAGTACGAGGAAGACAATAGCACTCCCACTGACCTTTCTGAAAACACATGGTTCCTCCTCGTTCTTGATGAAACCAAATAATTTGATCACATCATTAAAACGAGTATTCCAGCTCCGAGATGCTTGCTTAAGTCCATATATGGATCTTTGCAGCTTGTATACTTTGTGATTAGTATCACTGGATGTGAAACCCAGCGGCTGTTGCATATAGATATCTTTCTCAAGATATCCATTTAAGAACGCTGTTTTCACGTCCATTTGCCATATTTCATAATCGAAATAGGCTGCAATAGCAAGCAATGTGCGAATGGATTTAAGCATGGCTACTAGCAAAAAGGTATCCTGATAGTCAATTCCTTCGCACTAACTATAACTTTTTGCCACTAATCTAGCTTTTGAATGTCTCTACATTTCCATCTGCACCAATTTTTCTCTTGTATATCTATTTACACCCAATAGGTACGATACCTTATGGTGGATCTACCAAGGTCCAGACTTGGTTTGAGTGCATCGAGTCAATTTCTGACTTCATTGTCTCTATCCATTTCTCGAAATCGATATCTAATATCGTCTCGTTATAGGTTTTGGGATCATCAACATGAACTCCATTACCTATGAGAAATATTTTCTCTACTCTCTTTGAAATAGTATCTAAGTACCTCTCAAAGGGATGGAAAATCCTTTTCGATCTTCGAGGTGGAGGAGGTAGTGATTGTATTGGCGCAAAGGATCCTTAGCTCTTTGCTCTTGGAAGACTTTCTCCTCTAGCTTGATCTGCTTTCCAATACCGCCATCTTGAATAAATTATTTTTCAAGAAAGATGGCATGTCGACTTACAATCATATTATGATCTTTTGAAATGTAGAAATAATATCCTAATGATTCTTTAGGATATCCTATGAATTGAGCTCTAAAGGACCTATAGTCTAACTTGTCCGTTTATTGTCTTTTGACATGAGCCGGACAATCCCAAATTCTGAGATGACTCAGATTTGGTTTCTTACCATGCCATATCTCATACGGTGTGGTAGGAACGATTTTAGAAGGAATCCTATTTAGTAAATATATAGCAGTTAACAAACTATCCCTAAAGAAAATCAAGAAGGTCTGTAAAGCTCATCATGGATCGAACCATATCTAATAGGGTCCGGTTCCTCCGTTCTGAAATCCCGTTGAGTTGAGGTGTTTCAGATGGAGTCCATTAAGAGACTATACAATTCTGCTTGAGATAGTCTAGGAATTTTCGACTAAGGTATTCACCTCTCCGATCTGATCGAAGAACCTTAATGGATTTTTCAGTTTGCTTTTCTACTTCATGTCTGAATTCTTTAAACTTTTCAAAGGCTTCAGACTTGTGTCTCATAAGATACACATACCCATACCGAGATAAATCATCGATAAAGGTTATGAAATAGACAAAATTGCCTCTAGTCGGTACATCAAATGGGCCGTACACATCAGTATGTACTAGGGCAAGTAAATCTGTGGCCCTTTCCCCATGTTCTACAAAAGAAAGTTTAGTCATTTTACCATGAAGACATGATTCACAAATTGAATATGACTTGAAAGTCAATGGACTCAATAGTCCGATTTTCTCCAATTTGTTAACCCTATCTTTTGCTATATGACCTAGTCTAAGGTGCTATAGATACCTATCGTTTGGACTATCCCTGAGTTGTTTTGATTTTATGGCATTTACATTTTGCTTGATATTAAAAACAGATACATCAATATGTAACTGGTAAAGACCGTTAATAAGGAAACCACTTGCAATTTTATTTCTTTCATAAAGAATGTTACAATGGTCCTTAAGAAAATTAATTACATAGCCTTCTAGTGCTAAACATGAAATAGAAATCAAATTTCTGCTTGCTACAGGCACATAATAACAATCCTTAAGTACTAAATCTAAACCAGATGGTAGTCGAAGATGATGGATTCCCGCGGTCATCTCACCATCCCTCAACCTCTTGCTATCATGGAAGTACACAAATGAGCACTAGAACCAGAGTCAAGCACCCAACTGGATGCAGAAGAAATCGTAAGGTTAGATTCAATAATGAGCATACCTACAGAAGGATCTGCCTCCTTATTCTTCAGGGTGGCTAGGTATATAAGGCAGTTCCGCTTTTAGTGGCCATTAGTGTTGTAATGCAAACACTTTCCTTTGTCAGCGGCCTTCTTCTTCAGTTCTGCCTTTTTTTTCTTTCCTCCTTCCACCTTCTGCCTTTTCACGGACTTCTTTCTAAAAGACTCTCTTGGAAGAAGTTCATTCCATAGCAAATACTGAATCTTTAGAACCTTTCATTGAAAGCTCGGCAGTAACCAGTATGTTCATAAGCTCGGTTAGAGTATTTTGAAGTTTATGCATATTGTAGTTTATGATGAATTGTCTATATGCATCAGTCAAGGATTGCAGAATTATATCATTCTACAGATCCAGGTCCAACTTCACTCCGAGCTTCTCAAGCTCTTCTAAGTTTTTAATCATCATCAGACAATGATCTTGGACTGACTGCCCATCATGCATTTTAGCCTTGAATAGTCATTTAGTGATCTGATATTTGGCTGCGCGACTCTGTTCACCAAACATCTCTTGCAAGTGAGTCAACATTTGACGGACAGTCTTGATATCTTCATATTGGCGCTGAAGCTTATCAGACATCGAGTCCAACATGTAGTATCTGATCTTGTTATCTTCGTTCGTTCACTTATCAAGAGACGCTCTCTGTTCAGCAGATGGACGAGCTAGTAAGGTGGGGGGATCCTGATCCAATACATGAGTTAACTTCTCGAAATCCAAAATGATTTTGAAGTTCCGGAGCCAATCCTTATAATTGGGTCCGGTCAGTCTATGGGTGTCCAGGATACGTGCTGGTGGGTTGGATGCAGACATTTTGCTTTTCCTGTAGAGAGTCAAAGTTTCTAGTTAGATATTGTAATTAAGACTTGACCAATTTGTTTAGGAGTTTAATTTTTAAACAAATTAGTTTCTACTATTTTCTTGGATCCCTACACTCCCTCTGTAGAGATGCGAAAATCTTCATGATTATAGATTTCTAATGGGTGGTGCAGTCCCACCAATTAACTCATCACCTCATCTAACAGTTATTGGTGATGGGTTAGCCAATGAGTGGATAACTCTTGTTCAATGGTTCTCTAATCATAGTGCACCCAAACTTGGTCTCTAATTCATAAATCTCATCGTGTCCGGAATATTAATCCACTCCTTAGTTAAGTCAGACCCACCATTTGCACAGATTGGATTCCTAATTAGGTCTCTCACCGTATCCGAAATATTGAGCCCAATTTATCCTCCAGCCCGTAGCATCCAATGCCTAATAGACATGGTTGCATCTTTCTGGTGCAACTGAACCACTGTGATCAGCCAAGAACAATCAACCTTAGGAATGGCCCGCACATCTACAATGGTGGAAGACCTTAGACTTAATCTTTTCTTAGAGAGATTTGATTTAGATCTCTTTAAACTTGACTTACAATAGCCATAACAATTATGACTAACCTAGTGGCATGGGTTAGCTCGGATTATTGACCACCTTAGATCAGGACTGGGTCGACAAATATGGCCAAATAAGTGAGATCGATGGAAGGGATATGCCATTAACTCGACAAGAACGCATTCGAGTCGAATAGCTCCCAATTAAAATTCGGTCGATCGTATCTGCCAGACTTAGCTTAAACACCAAATTGTTGAGTCAGAATCAATCAGGTTAGTCTACAATCCAGACTCTAACCACTAAGCCTAATTAGGTCTTAGCTTGATCGATCATTCATGTGATTCGATATTGATCCAGACTTAATCCTATTAGGTTGGTCAATTTAAGCACTCTTGATTCCATCTAACCAACTCTTGATTCGGTTTGATCAACCGCTAGACCTAATTGAGCTACCCAAATCCGAACCCAATTTTATGAATATGTCTTAAATCTAAAAATTCTCAATTTTTAGGCTTAATATATTTCATAATCTTAGTTCTTAATTAAGTTTAGGGTTCACAAACAAAATATGTAAATAAAATCCTAGGATTTCAGGATCTAGGGTTTTGCAGAAAATAAGTTTTAGATTTCTAATTAAGGACGAACGTGCAGCATCCCTATACATCATAAAAACATCCCATCGAATGAGAGGAGAGGGCATTTAAACCTTACTTTGTTATTATGACCGGATGGCCAAGGGGAATGTCTTAATCAGAAATATAAAAACTACAAAACTAGTTAGATCTACATCATATATCTCATATATAAAAAAATTGATCTAACTATAAATATGTTTTGCATACATCTTCATGTATCATATCATGCATGTTTTCAGATCTAAATTATCTCATAATCATCTGAAAAATCAAATTTAAATTGATCATATTAAATTAAAATCTATTCTAGATAATTATGTAGAACTATTCTACAACTAGTCTAAATATGCATTCATCATATCTCATATGAACAAAAATTAAATAACTTTATTTTTTATTTTTCAGGTCTTATTATAACATTTATAACATCAGAAAACAGTAAATAAATAGATTTTAAAAATCATAACTAATCAAATTAAATTATGATCATACTAGACTATACATAGAACAATTCTATTATACAACTAGTCATGCATCTTGTACAACTTAGATCTAAATTATTTAATTTTTTTTAATTTCTGATTTCAGATCTAATCACATCTAATGTGATATCTAAAATCATCAAATTATCAGATCAAAATTAAAATAAAATCAGATCTAATAAAAAATGCAACCTGGTTCTGATACCAGTTGAAGAAAAAATCTAGTTTTATAGATTAGGTTCGTTCAGATCTGATTGAATCAAGAGAGATATTTCAAAAAAAAAATTCTTAGATGCAGATCAGATCTGAGACTTTTCATATCTGATATTATTGATCTAATAAAAGAAAATAAAATAAAACAAAGAATAAATTAAATCTAATTTAATTTTATCTTATTGCAGATAATCTGATTATCTTGTGATGATCCTGATGTCTGTCTGAGGTTCTGAAATCTAGCCATGCAAGTGCCTGGCCTCTACCGGTATCCACTCGGGTAGGATCTGGAGATCTCCTCCTTTATCACTTTTCCAAAAATCAGATCTGGATCTGATTTTGAAGATTTTCAAAACTCCTTTCGAAGATGTGAGTTGTCTCTTGCAGCAGTACTGCCTTCTTCCTTTTCCTGTCGCCTCTCTTGCTTGGATCGTACCAATCTTGTGCCCAAAAATTCTTGGGCGTGGATAGGAGAGAGAACACTTGAAGGTGGCGTGTAGGAGGAAGAGGGGCAGCCTTGTGGCATGGGCAATGGGTCAAGCATCTTTGATCTTGGTGCAGACAGGGTTTTTATAGACTCTGTTGCACCATGCAGTGCCACATCATCCCAGCCAATCACGGCTTTCTATGCAATCAGATCTAAATCTAATTGGTGGGATGACATCATCTGATCCAATCAGATGAGGGCCCCTCTGAATCATCCCTTAGATGGCACCAAGACTAGGTCAAAGCAGTCTTCTAGGTGCCATCCAAGTAGAATCCCCGAAGCAACTGGAGTCCCATCTGTACAGGACTCCAGATGCTTTATCCATGGGCGCACGCCTCCCTAGGCATGCACCCCTTATCCTCTGCTTTTTAGCAAGTGGACTGGTCCAAGAACTCTTTTCTATGATGGCTTAACACATGGGCAGATGTCTAAGTGTCAAATATCAACGTTTGATCAAATATCCGAAACAACATTTAGCAGGTGATGGAAAATGGTAGGTGTTGTCTCAAATTCATCTCATAAATTAAGACAATCTTTTTCTGATCTAGACAAGCTCTAGTCAGACCAAGTGAAGGTACCTGAGTGAGCTCAAACATATTTGGCTCGGTCGAGACAAACTTTAATGATAATTAGAGGAGAACATTAGGCTCAATCATGTGCTAGCATGATTTTCTTGAACCTAATTGAATCTAATTCAAATCAATTGAACTGAGTTAGTCCAATTGATGATATCCAGATCCAAACCCTTGTTTGTGTGATTCAGTTAGGTTCAGTTCTATATGGTAATGAGATATGTCATGATCTCTATCATTCGATATCATCAAAACATCTTTTGAGGGATCAGAACTCTTCTGATTTCAGACAACTAGAATGATCGATCATCTAAATCATTCTAATTGCTCTCAAAATCTACCAGTGACACCTAGCAGTATATGGTGGCAATCCATCAGAACTGAAAATGAACCTCTCAGTGTAGTTACCTGTGTGATTAAGTTCTTCTATCTTGAGCTCCGATCAGATTAGGGTTTAGGCAAATCTCGTCAAACCTAATATATGTCATATGATTAATCATTCGATTCAAGTTCAATATGAAAATCTTAATAGAAATTCTTTCTATTATTTCACTTTGCCATGGCCATAGGCTTATGGATTTGATTCTCATGATCATCATAGGGCTACTCCTTATCTACCGAGCTAGATAGATTTTCTATTGGTGCAATCAAATTTCTACAATGAACATGCTATAGTCAACATACACCTTAGGGTTCTGAATGGCTAGAAGACCGAGTCATGGTGTAGTCAAACTATAACACCCTCAAGGTGAACTACCGATACACCTCAGATCAAAGAACCAGACACAACTGCAGCTTCGAGCCAGTCATCGATCAGAAGGTAGACTTCCTAATGACTGCTTGAGGTGGTCACGCTTAGTGCCCTCGTTCTCTAACGAGTACCTGTACTCTCGCTCTGGTGTCTCTACATCATTGACTCAAGACTCATCTACTATAAAGAAGCGATTGTGCACTAACCTTCTGAATCAATCAGATGAGAGCCCCTCTGAATCATCCTTAGATGGCACCAAGACTGGGTCAAAGCAGTCTTCTAGGCGCCATCCAAGTAGAATCTCCGAAGCAACTGGAGTCCCATCTGTACAGGACTCCAGATGCTTTATCCATGGGCGCACGCCTCCTTAGGCGTGCGCCCCTTATCCATCTGCTTTTTAGCAAGTGGACTGGTCCAAGAACTCTTTCCTATGATGGCTTAACACATGGGCAGATGTCTAAGTGTCAAAGGTCAACATTTGATCAAATATCCAAAATAGCATTTAGCAGGTGACGGAAAATGGCAGGTGTTGTCTCAAATTTATCTCATAAATTAAGATAATCTTTTTCTGATCTAGATAAGCTCCAGTCAGACCAAGTAAAGGTATCTGAGTGAGCCCAGACATATTTGGCTCGGTCGAGACAAACTTTAATGATAATTAAAGGAGAACATTAGGTTCAATCGTGTACTAGCATGATTTTCTTGAACCTAATTGAATCTAATTTAAATCAATTGAACTGGATTAGTCCAATTGATGATATCCAGATCGAAATTCTTGTTTGTGTGACCCAATTAGGTTCAGTTCCGTATGGTAATGAGATATGTCGCGATCTCTATCATCGACATTATCGAAACACCTTTCGATGAATCAAAATTTTTCTGATTCAGACAACTAGTATGACTGATCATCTAAATCATTCTAATTGCTCTCAAAATCTACCAATGACATCTAGCAGCATATGGTGGCAACCCATCAGAACTGAAAATGAACCTCTCGGTGTAGTTATCTGTGTGATTAAGTTCTTCTATCTTGAGCCCCGACTAAATTGGGGTTAAGGTAATCTCGTCAAACCGTAATATATGTCATATGATTAATCATTCGATTGAAGTCCAATGTGAAAATCTTAATAGAAACTCTTTCTATTATTTCATTCTGCCATGGCCATGGGCTTATGGATTTGATTCTCATGATCATCATAAGGCTACTCCTTATCTACCGAGGTAGATAGATTTTCTATTGGTGCGATCCAAGTCCTACAATGAACATGCTATAGCTAACATACACCTCAGGGTTCTGAATGGCTAGAAGACCGAGTCATGGTGTAATCAAACTATAACACCCTCAAGGTGAACTGCCGATGCACCTCAAATCAAAAAACCAGACACAACTGTAGCTTCGAGCCAGTCATCGATAAGAAGGTAGACTTCCTAATGACTGCTTGAGGTGGTCACGCTTAGTGCCCTCGTTCTTTAACGAGTACCTGTACTCTCGTTCTGGTGTCTCTACATCATTGACTCAAGACTCATCTACTATAAAGAAGCGATTGTACACCAATCTTTCGAATCAATCACCATCCTCATGATGATCATACGGTCAGAAGTATTTTATGAGTTAATAATGAAAATTCATGTCTTAAATTTTCAACTCTTGAAAATAAAAACCATCATTGTCATTAACTCAAGGGATGTATCACAGACACTAAATACACATTGTGATAGAAAATAATCTATTTTATTATTTATAATCAAAATTATAATTTTGTCCTTATAAGTGTATAACAAGTGTCAGCCAATTCTGGCTTCTAGGGCACACATATCTAATAGTTCGATCCATGTCTTTTCTTCTTTTTTTTTTTCTAAAAAAAAAAGTGGGAGCTAAGGGATATTGGTATAGGAAAGATTTGGCACGTCTGATTTAGTGATTGGGTATAAGATTACTTATCGTGGCAAGACAGAAAATGTTGCTATAATGGGCTTGCTTGGTGAGTGATATGTTGTTGGCATTCTAAAACATTGGGGAACTTAGAACATGCTCCCTACCTTAATCTTATCTGATCTCATTCTTCTAACAAAGGGAGAGGCTTTTGGACGACTGTATTGCATGCCACAAGATAAAAGGATGTCACAACAATGCTAGCAGACTTATTTAATTAGAAAAACAAAGTATCTAAATATTAATTCTCTCCATGCATGGATCATACCCTACTATATTGAGCAAGCAGTTTTTTCAAATAATTTAGCTTTGGAGGTGCTGCCACCCCATCCTCTTCCTGATAGTGTTGTTCTATACTGTTTTTCATGCCTTAGATTAATAATTGGTTATGGTTAGGTTGAGGTCCGTTAATGGAAATTTTCTGGTATGCTTGGAAATGTCTGTTGAGATGGGAATAGGACTCAATATTCAGTTAGAATTTTAGAGGACTTTTTGGAGAGTAAGATCCATAAATTAGTTAAGCATAAAAAATAGGACAGTGTAGAATTTTATGTATCTTCAGAGGAGAGAAGGTTTTGCTAATATAATCACAGAACTGTGCCACCAATTCATTTGTTTATTATTTTTGGGAAGCAAACCTTCACCACTTAAAAAGCCAAATATTTAGAAAAATTCTGATAGAAACTAAGACTAGACATGTTCTGTAGTGAGAAAGACCTAACCATATGAAAATTCATACCTAACATGATCACATGGATAACATATCATTTCGTGTACACTCAGTTCCCCCGGCATAGTCCCCATATGTCATAATATCCGTACACAAGATATACACCCGTATCGACATTTTCATGAGTTGGCTTTCATGGACTTGTTAATGTGTCTTTCCTTCGGCAGGGATATGGAGGGTCTTTATGGTTGATGCATGGATTTTTTAGAGCAAATGGAGGATGTGGTTACATAAAAAAGCCTGATTTCTTGTTAAAGGCTGGTCCAGATGGCCGGATGTTTGACCCCAAACAATGTTTACCCGTGAAGACAACCTTAAAGGTGTGAAATATATCCGCACCTATCTGCCTTTTGCCAACTTTGCTGAATATCTGTGTTTATAACAGGTTAAAGCATACATGGGGGATGGATGGAGGATGGATTTTAAGCAGACACACTTTGATGCCTATTCCCCTCCAGATTTCTATACGAAGGTCAGAATATAAAAATGGTTATTTCTACCCCAGCTTTTTGTCTATGTTTCCATTGCTTATGGTCGGACAAGGCATTGTGTCTTCTATTCTGTAGGATCTGCCATATTGGCTGATTCAGAATACATAAAATATCATTAACAAGACTGTAATTTCGCAAGGAAAAACATAGAAAAGCCTGTAAATAACTACTAGTTCAATCTTCAGGTAGGGATAGCTGGAGTGCCTGCTGATACTGTAATGAAGAAAACCAGAACAATTGAAGATGATTGGACACCAGTCTGGGATGACGAATTCAGCTTCCCATTAACCGTTCCAGAACTGGCTTTACTGAGGATCGAAGTTTGTGAGTATGACATTTCTGAGAAGGATGACTTTGGTGGACAAACCTGCCTTCCAGTATCAGAGCTGAGGTCGGGGATCCGAGCGGTTCCGCTCTATGACCGCAAGGGAACGAAATTCAAATCTGTGAGGTTGCTCATGCGATTTGAGTTTGTCTGAGACTGCAGAAGAAACTCGGGTTCTGCTGGTACTGCAATAGCCTTGGAATGGTTTGTGCTGTATTTGGTAGGCTGCGGAACCTATTGGTTTTTAACCTTGCATTAGTTTTGTATTTTAAGTTGTGCTCCTACGACGCAGCCTACCTCTGTAGTCTGTAGGTGAATTTTTAGTATTGTTATTTAGATCTCCCGTACATATTAAATTAAGAGTTTCCTAGTTTTTGTTGAACCTGTCCAAAACTCCATTTGCAATTTTTATGTCCCACGTTTTTGTTGGCTACGGTCTTCTTGATTGCTCGCCAACTTGTGATTCAAAATCTTCTATCATGTAGATACCATGGCTTGTCTGATTTTGAAACTATACCATCGACCAAATTCTATCATTAGTCCACAGAAACAGGAGAAGCGTGCAGTGGTGTATTGATTTAGTAAATTAGTTTATTTCCTACGTAAGTGTTGTGCTTTACAATACTGGAAGAGAGAGAGAGGTTTTGTTCATAGGATGGGAGAAGCAAAACAATAAAAAGAAAAAGAACACGCATGGAGAAGCGGGGTTTTAGGGGGGTTCGAGGTGGGTAGCGCGGCATCAAAGCGTTACACCGGGCAATTCATAGGCATTCTTCTTGTAGTAGTACTTCCACAAATAGCAAATTTTTGGGTCTTCTTGGAAGCGGGAGCTTGGCTTATGACTTGCAGTAATTCTCTCTAGACAATTTAACCATTGTCTGGCTAACAAATTTACCCAACAATCTGACTTAGGAAAGAAAACACTGTTCATAATAGATCTCCATCAGAAAGATTCTCAATAAGCAACAAGACAATGTTATGCATAAATTATGGTCCAAAGGAACTAACAGCCTATGCAACATTTACTTAGTCTTCAACCAAGAAGACCACCCCATCATTGCGACTGAAATTATGCGTCGTATGATCTACCACCTGACCAAAAGAAAAAAGAAAAAAAAAAAAAGCAGAGAAAAAAAAAGAGATTCGTTATAAAAGGGGGAAAAAGAAGAGGCACATGCATGACAACAAGTATGAAAGCATTTCAATACAAAGTTAAAAGAAACATCACCAGAATCATTTTATTACAACTAAGTCAATGCTGTCCATTCCAGCATGTCTAAATTTCAATGAATAATTTTATGGTCAACATGATGAGCAAGTTCTATTTCAGTACCCACCAATGGATTTTTAAGGCTTCAGTTCCAGCCCCATTTTGCCTAAAGTGGCCTTGGCCAAGACATCAATTATTCAAGGGTCCATTTCAGGTTCAGTAGTGCCACAAAAATCTGCTCAATCCCTACATGAAATCCTCCTGAGTAGAGTTGACTAGTTATATGTAAATTCCATCTCCTCATCAAATCTATGTTATAAAACATATTCCAAGATCGGACATTGTTAACGGTTAAAGGTGCTCTGGAGAAAAATACCTAAAATATATTATAAACCAACCAGCATTATGATAACAACTCTCTAATTCACCTATCTAATTACCATGGATGATTATGACATCAAAAACTGCAGTTTCTTTTTCTTTTTTTTTTTAAAGAACATAAAAAAGAAAGAAGATTTGGTTTAAATAAGGAAAAAAATCTTCTTTCATATATTACTTAAGGTTTTTGGATTATCTGCATTACCCTAAGGCCCATGTTCTACCTTCCCCTTTTCACCTTGATGACATTTAAAGCAGCTCTAACGTTCCTTACCATAAAAATGTTTAGTTCGTCTCTTCTCCCCATTTTCAACTCCCCCATAAAAATTGAGGTAGCTGTTACTCATCTGCACTGAGAGCTTCATCAATTAAGATGAAGACATGATGTTCCAAACTTTCAAGGCACTGTTATATTAGAGCAGGGTGTTTTCAATGGATGATCAGCCAATAAATCATAAAATTTCTCAGTCAAAGGGGAATGAACTACAGTTCAACTATTAAGTTCTGTAAACAATGGGGAGTAGTAGTTATTTATTAGTAAGAACTGAAAGGTGGTGTCACTGGACACTCTAAGAATTGATTTTTCATGTCCAGACTTAGTTGAGTGGGCAATGTACCTTTGTTCCTGCTTCCAACTAAAGCAAATTCCACTTCAATAGAAGGAAAGAAGCTTACGAACATCAGATCTATATAAAGGTCTTAATAGAAATAAAATTTAAAATAGCTTTTTTAAAAAAAAAAAATGTTCCAATTATCAGGAAAAAATAGAAGAAAATGCTTACATTAGTGTTGCTTAGCTCTAGATTATAGAAATCCATAGCTCTTGTCTTGAACAACGGACCTGCATGCCATGTCCCAACATTAAGCTTCAGAAATTTGGGACCAGCAACTCGAAAAACACAAACATCATCAGGATGAGGAGGCATATAATTATGGCCACAGCTTGATCGCATGGGTTTTCTGCCATCCTCTTTGCTAGCATTGCTTTCATCCAATATGGAAGCCTTGGCAACACCAAGATACCACTCTTGCCCACCAACAGAACCAAGGCACTGGGTTACATTTGCGTGATGAGTGATCTTCGAAAATTTAAGTTCTCGATCTTCTAAATGCATTATATATAACCTGTTAAGAGAAAAATATAAACCATCAATGCAATGCAACAGTTTTGGCAATTGCTTGGGAGATCAGACTCAAAATTGCCCATCAGTGCAGAAATGTCAGCCTGTGTCAATGAGATCTTAAGCCCTACATGTCTATATTGGACATTGACATGCTCACTCTAAAAGCTCTAAGATTTGCATAGCTAAAATACCTTTTAGAATTCCATAATTTAGGGGACCTAAGTTCTTCAGTCAGTCATAAGTCATGGCGGTGTAAAATAGCAGAAACTTCAGCATAGATCCTGGGATCAACCAACTATGTGATTCTGATGCTACTTGCACAAAAATATCAGGCTTAGTTCCAGAAAAATAAGAACCGGAACAAACTCAGATGTGCTTATGGATCAAGGAATGACTTCATATGTTGAAAAGCCTGCCTTCCAAATTCAAGTTAGATGTGGAAATAAGTGCATAAAATGATTATTTATGATGACATGCAATCTTGTATCCAAAGGCGGTCAACAAGTTGACAATGCTGACTGATATGCATCTACATGGATGCAGCGTTGCTTGAGAGTTGAGACTATTTCAGAACCATCCAAATTTCAAAGCAGCCCACTGTCTATGGTTATGAGGTGAAACATGTCGTATAGTCTAAGAAATAATATAGATACGCCACAATGAAATTTGGAAAATTTAACACCTATACCACCTTAAAACTATTTAAAAAAAAAAAATCATAAAGTTCCTTTTATGCATCTAGTCAAGTCCAAGAGCAAAGACACAATAGAGCATTCCAGCCGCAAACAAAGAAACTTGGTTGTTGTTGACCAAAGCCCCGCATGTCAAAACATTGATGTCTAAGAGGTAGTTTTTGTTTCAATATTTCCTAGAAAAGTTATTGATATATTTTAAAATCTGCAGAATGATAGATTCGGTGATACAATTTTAGAAATCCAAACGCAAATATTTAGTCAGCCACTCATGAAATCAAAACTCCGACAACTGTGAAAATAAAATGCCTTCTGAATAAAGGGGATTTTGGATCAAATGGAGAATTTGGCAAAAAGAGCTAAAAAGAAGAGTATCAAGAAAAGACGGACACTATTTGCCAGAACAAAAAAAAGGATAACAAAAAAAAAAAATTCCAGAAAACTACCCGCCTCACTAAGTTTCCAAGAGAGATGGAGAACCATAAAATAATAATAATAATAATAATAATAATAATAATAATAATAATAATAATAATAATAATAATAAAAGTCTAAAAGAGACCGGGATTTTTCTTTCCTTGGGGTGCCGCGATGGAGCTCCAACTGGGCATCATGGGGCCCGTACTCTTGTCCGTCCGGCGACGCGGAGACCACCTGGCCGAACTCCGCGAAGCTCGCCGGAGTCGCGTCGATGGGCTTCAGCTTGACCATCATTAAGACTTTGGAGGAGGAATCCATCTGGATCGCAAAGAAGGAAAAAAAAAAAAACAAGAAAACCGGTGCCGCAATAGACTGACTTTATTACGGCGAACGAAAGATCGGGAGGGTTCCACACCAAAAAACGGAGAATGGGAGGGTTTTTCTTTTTTCTTTTTTCTTCGAAGCTTGGATGGTTGGGAAGACGGGGGCTTTTGGGTATGAGGAATCATGCAACAGGCCAAACAAACCCAAGTCACTGATGTCAACATCCGACGTGAGTTTTAACGCACACTACCCCAAACACCCCACCCCCTAAAAAAAAAAAAAAAAAAAAAAAAAAACCCATCTTGCACATGCTGATGTTGCAAACTTTGTTACCACTATTTCGATATTAATGAAGATGCTAATAACAAGTATGTCGTCCCCTAAAGAAAAGAGAATAAAATAAGAATATGCACCTAAAGGAGCCTTTATGTAGAGGTGCATGGAGATGAGTACTCAATTGAATATGATCCATAAAAATAAATGGTTGTGATTGACTGCAACACAACTACATGATGCATATAGGATACAATTTCTCCTAAAACAGAGAGATGTGATGTCGTAAGATTTATCTGCATGGATCATAGCATCAGGAATTTTACTCATGAATGATGCCATCAGGAGTTATACGCTATTATTCATGCCTAGTGCCATTGTCAATTATGCAAATACAAGAAGTTGGCAGCACATAATATGCAAGTAGTTTGTATTTTACTTCTAACCAATTTTACTTCTAACCAAAATTTTAAATTCTATAAAATAGACATTTTACCATACCGTTCCATCCCAACAATTATCCTGATCATGGATCTAATACATATCCTTCATCTCTCTTTCTTCTTCTTCTTTTATTTTTTTATTTTCTTTTCTTTCTTCTTTGCTCCTTGCTCCTTCTTCTTTATGCATATCATTTTGCCTCTTCTTCTTCCTTTTTTTCTTCTCTCTTTCTTCTTCTCTTTATCCATAGATAAATCTCAAAGTTCCAACCCGGTTCGATCCCATTAGAAATGAAATGAGACTGACAAGATGCCTCCTATCCCATCATGACATAAAACCTTGCTTGTGACCACTTCTCTTTTTATGAGTCCACTCCTAGTAAGTTATAGCCTCTTTTGCTTTGAGAAAATTATTCCATGTTATCCTCCATCATATACCAAACAGGCACTCAAATTGAGACGAAAATTCTTCAAAACCTCACCGACTGATTATTTTATCCACTAACAGATCTTGAGCATCATCTTACAATTGTATAAACAATTACAAGAAATCAGAGTAAATCATCTGCTGCAAAAGTACAGTTCTGGGTTTTATCTAAACAGCACAGACAAACATAACTTCTCCGTGCTTGAACAAGTGGGATGAAAGACTATTGAATTCGAACTTCTAGTTAGGATCATTTAACAATTTAATAATGTACAGGCACAGGCACTCCAGGGATCGGATGGCCTCATGGCTTGGTGGCACAGAAAGCATCTGTCTGTTCCGGTCCTCGAAGAGCCATAGCTTCTTAATTCTATTCAGGAAACATCATGAAGTCGGATTAGAGGGAGGGATCCCATGCTTTTGGAACCACTCCGGCATATGAAATCTTTCATATAATACAGGCCTGACATCCTTCTGGAGAGAGAGGTGCTTAAGAAGAGGAAAAACCACCCCCATAAGCTGAAATCAAAACATGATAAGAAAAATATCAGATTTGAAAGATAAAATATAATTATAGTTATGAGATGCTCATCATCACAAACATAAATTAGCCTTCCCTTCATTAAATTGATTAGAAGGTTCAAATGCTTCTTACCTGTTCATCATAAGGCTGTCCAGCAGAAAATGGAACACATGGTATTCCATTCAATGGCTGCAACAAGAAGCTGAATGGGTTGTTATCAACAATAACAGTTCGGCAGAGATCTTTCGATAGGCAAGTAAGATCTTTTACATGTTCCCTGTATTCCCTGGTTTAAATAATAGAATTTAAAAAAAAAAATAAAATAAAAGAATGAGTTGATCCAGGGTGGAAATGATTCCAAAAATCACTTAGTGTAGAATGCATTCAAAATCAATTGGATATGCAGGTTAAACAAATAAAAATATACATCATAAATGTAAATACAATGGGTGGTCGTGGTGGTAAAGGAACTCTATAAAAGTGGCTATTATGTCAAGTGCATCAGAAACCCTGAAACCACATTGGAAATCTAGATGCTGTGGTAAATCTCTTAATTTTGCCTTAAGAAAATACAAACACAGAGGTCTCCTCAGGTAAAATGAGCTAGGATAATGATTACGCTAGAACCAGCCAATATTCTCACGGTCCATGTTGTTCCTGTAACCTTAAAAAGTTGAAAGCTATGTTTTCATAGGCATAAAAATAATAAACAGATGATGTAATCTCTTGGCACTGGGCATTCTTTGGGCACTGCAGCATCGTAAACATATTTGCAAACCAAGCGCCAGTTTCAACATACAGAAACTGGCAGACATAATGCATCTAAATACCAAGTCCAGAATGCATCTAATCTAATGCATCCCATCAAAACAAGCAAGATACAGATCCTGGCATCGACTTTTGGAAGGTAAAAAGTGTGGTGTAGACCAAAAATATTCTGCCACATGAAATTCTTTTGGCTACAGTGTAATGGTGGCAGATGAAATACCACAGGCTCCAGTGGGCTACAAAATTTTTACTTACAACTCTACTCATATGTAGATTGGTCCCAGCTGGCTGATTCCATGAATCTGCACAGACTTTGCAATGTGCTAGATTTGGCATATGATCTTCTTAACGGCCAACTACATTACATCCATGCTAATTTAGAGGACAAAAAGAGAAGCTGAATTAAAATTTATTCATGGATTACTAGACAAGTAAAAGGGACAGTAAAATGGGTAGTCACGATAAAATATGCTCTTCATGATCGCTAATCAGCACTTCATGTGGCATGAATCATGGAGATTTTATAGTTATATTTCCATGTGAATTGGCTGAGGCTTGCTTTGTCTTGCCTAGAGGTTCATATCTTGAGAGCCCAGGATTTGAGACTTTGCATCATATGGAAATAGAAAACGGATAATCTAAGCCAAACGGAAGAAAGTAAATTAGCAGTCACAAGGGTATCAAAGCAAAAATACAAAAATTTGAACAGAAAAACATCTGATCTAAAAGAAAAACATGCATGAAAAATGTTGATCCTGTAAGCTCAGATAGAAAAGATTGTAAAAGCTTATAAAATTATTCATGACAACAGATTTTTTTTTTCTTTGTTCTAACTAAATGCCATTAACTATAATTTAAAAATCATCATAAATCTACTCTATATTGCAGTTACCCACAGATAAGACTTAATGATAACTATTATATAAAAGTAACAAAAACTCTCCTGGACCAATAAAAATATCATCCCCGAAGATAACCCTAAGACATGTACAGCATCATATAGTTAACCTCCAATTCAATTTTGTTGGTCTTCAGCTCATCATATAAAAGCCATCAATCAGACTTTTAATCTTCGAATGGGTGAAAAAATAGAGATAATTATGCAACTTGTGTGACTTCAAGCTCCCTGTCACATGGGTCTCTCTGCCAAAAGTGAACACACGAAATTTATGGTTGAATGTAAAAACAGATGCCAACCACATCTCCTAGGTACCTCAAGGGATCACAATTTTCAACCTTCCTTCCACCATCAACAAATTCTCAAGCTACACAATCAAAAAGAGAAGCCGTCTTGAAACGCTCCAGCATTCAGTCAAAAGGATCAAAGAAAGGCAAGAAGAGTGAGGTCATCCCCATCCCTGTCTAGTCCAACGGGTCCAGAGTTCTTTCATAAACTTTTAGTCAAAGTCAATGAAGCTTTAAATGTAGCTTGGTGAATGTCGGGACAATTATAAACCAAAAGGATTTGGTCAAGATTGAAATTATCATATTAACTAAAATCACTTCAAAGTATCCTCTACACTGTTAAAGTCAAACAACAACAACAAGCCACAAAAAACAATAGAAAAAAGTATATTTCAAGCAAATAAAATCAATTCTAAGAGTAGCTGCAGCTATCATTGAGTTGAGATAAGCATAACTTACGTGCTAACTGTTGCAGGCCGATAAAGACGGAGACTAAATCTATTTTCAACATCGATTCTATCAACAAGTGGTCTAGCATAACCTGAAATAACATCAAAGAATGAAACTTCAAATGCAGTAAGGATAAAAAATTGAGTTAAGCAAGGATGGCCCATAAATAAAAATATTACATGAAAATCAGACCTTCAAGACCAGCAGTAAAGAGAACAAGATCCGCAAATTCACTAATTTGACATAGGAACTCTTGCAAACCAGGACGCTCAAACACAGTAACATGATTCACCTTTTGTTTTCCTTCGACTTCCTTCAGCTCAGCAATTTCAATTTCAAATAAGTTCCTTTTAGAAAATAAAAATTAGGAAAACAGATAAATAAGAAGAAGGAATTTAAAAGACAGCTACCTTATCCATAGATATGCAATCCAGCTCAAAACACTTGAGACCAGCTTCAATAGCCTGGCTACGCACAATGGTAGGCAGGCTAGATGTTTCATATGCACATACTAAAGTCTCATCCAAGTCCAGCACTATCTGCACATTTATCCTAAATTGTAGTTAACAGAAAGGATGCACGCATAAACTGTGTTGAAGCAGTAGCAACCATAAGAGATGAATATGAAATGACAATTTCCACTCTGTAACAAAAATGTATAAAGAGAGCCAAGCAGTGAGAAATGAACAATAAAAGAGTAAAGTAAATCAAAGAAGGTTTTCTCATGGTTAACAAAAGTTCTGAGGCATTTTATGAGAAAATGCTTGAGTTCTAATTCCCTCTCTCAAACTTTTCTTAACCCCATCATTCTAGCTTGCCTTAATAAAATCTTCTTTTTTAAACTGTTTGTTATTTGTTGCGTAGTTCTTGTTATATACATGCCCATGTTGTTTCCAATCATAACTCCATATGCAACATGCTACCAATTGAATATCACAGATAGATATATTAAGGTGACTGGAGTCAACTACCCCAAACATGAAAATTGAGGCAAACAACTTTTTCAGGAAGATAAATATAAGTCAGAAAGTGTTGGGACATAAAAGATCTTGCCACCCCACAAAATCTTAATCAATAGATAGGTTTTAACCTCTTTACATAATTTAGAGGAATATCGTATATAGAAAAGTTACTTTCCTTGGCAATTGCTTAAGGTATAATTTATGTGTTTGATGTTCCCTTAGAGAGAACCTCTTCTCCAACCAATTGATTCCTTAAATCCTCCAAGGCACTGAACACCACTAAAGAGAAAGCACTTGCATTTAGAGGGATGAAAAAGCTAGATGGTGCACCCATATGATCTATAAATTTAAATAACATGCGAGACCATATAAACCTCGACCTATTGATGAAGTTGATAACAATTTATCCTATATAATGTAGATAAAAATATTAATGTCATGTGATAAGGCACTTGGATTTAGAGAGATGAAAAAGTTAAATGGTGCACCCACATGATCCATAAATTTAAATAAAATGCTATACCATATTAACCTCGACCCACTGAAGAAGTTGATAACAGTTTATCCTATATAATGTAAATAATGTATTGGCATCATATGATTCAATTTTCTCATGATCTTATATTCTTATTTTCCATTGCAACCCAACATGACAAAATTGCAAAAATGCCAAACAAGGGTCAAGTAGGAACAGGTATGATTTTTTACAGGAAAGGAAAAGAAGTTAGAGAGATTATACAATCAACAGAGAAAACTTTTAGAGTGCAATTCTTAGATACAAAAAGACTAAACACCCCATCAGCTAAACAATATTCAACTCATGAATGGACCTACAATTGTGCGAAGTTCTTTTTGAACATCTAATTATTGACATATCTTGAATTCACGCAATTTTTTGTCGTTTGCTTTAAATTGTATCCTACAGCTGTCATATTTAAAAAATAAATCACAGGAAAAGAATTCTGAAACTTTCTTCAAATTATTTCCAAATTCCAACATGTTAGATTCCTTTTCATCAAGTGGTTTGTTCCCAGAGGGCCAGATGTGGCCAAGGTCATTTCAGTTCTAAACCCTCAGTTTTTAGGGTAAAAACAAATTACCCCAGTGGCTACAAGAAAGCATCCTATTAGTGAAGTCCAAAAGTTCATGCTATAGCCTGTATAAATATCACTTTGTTCTAAAAGCAATGGACCTTCCTCCCAAAAACATTCATGATTCAATCATTTAAATCCTACAATGCAAACCCACCCCTACATTCTAAATTCATGTAATTACTTAGTTCTAGCTATTGTCACCAAAGAACATGTGGAAGATCTCTCAAGTCAAATGACTAAAAAAATGAAAGAATATAAAGGGATAGCCAAAGCATTGCAAAATTAGATCACTAGAATTCCCAAGAATTTGCTAAATAAGTAACACAATCATGTGTTGCAACAATAACATGTGAGAAAGCCATGGCATAGTTTTGGTATGGCAAGATAGAAGTATTAAGTTATAAATCAAAGCTTTATGCTCCCCTTCCTGGGCCTCAAAGATGACATATTGGTGTAAAAAACAAGTTTATGACTCATTCTTGATGCTCCTAGTTTTGAATTCAGTGAGCTATCATCAAGCCATTTTATTTCCTTCTCTGTTTCAAGAACATCATCAAACAAATCAATTAATTTATTTGTAACCATAAAACATTGATTGGATGCCTAAGAACTTTGCCATGTGCCATTGATGCTTGGAAGCCAAAACAACAAGACATCTTTATTCCATAAATATGGGATAAGGGTCCAACTTGCTTTATTTTCTAGCCACTTTCCATCCTCTAGCTGACCAGTGAGACAGTAGCAGTACATAGCACATTTTTTGGACTAAATCAGTGGTTTCTGTTGTTGGGTATACCACAGATTGCGATAAGACTTCAAGCCTCCAATATATAGCACCCCCTTATGATATTCTTAACCAAACCTTGTAGCTGAACATGGGAAAAGACAGTACCAAAAGTATGTCATTTTTTTGCATTTCTTCAACCTTAGAAAGTAGCAATCTTTTCGGCTGCTGTCCAATTCTGCATCACTACCCAACACCGGAATTGGTGATTGGTTTTTGTTCTTTTTTTTCTTTTTAGGGGTGTGGGGATGGGGGGTGGGCGGTGGTGTTGGTGTGGGCTGTATGATTGGTGAAACCTGAAAAGGTTTGTGGTGGTGAGAGCATGTTGCGTTAGTGGTGGTAGCATTGGCAGTACTCCTATCAGCAAATAGAAATCCAAGGCCAAGTGAGAGAAGAGGCAAAAGCTGAACTAAGTCATATGCAACTTTGATCTTGTTCATGACCATCCCTCCCGGAGTATGGAGCTCATTCCCTGCTTAACCGATGATGTTACTCCTCTAAAACTGATCTTGGATTGCCTTTTATTTAACTATGCGCTTCCCAAAACCAACCAAATTACCCCTTGACCAGCACTATCCATCGTGTAATGGTCAGACAACATCAGCCGAAAAGGTGGACATGTCTCACGCTTCATCCTAAAAACATCCCAGTAATTGGAATCAATCATCACCCCACCTTTTAGAATCCAATAATTATATCCAGCCCCTGAAGCTGCAAGTGGTGAAATTCCGATTTGGAACTAAAGGAGCACAGATGTTACGGGCACTCAAAGCTCCCAAAAGAATCTAAAATTGGTCGAAACTCCAAAGAATACATGATTGGATCCGAGCATCCTTCCAGTTTAATGACCGATCTCCGAATTCCAAATAGAACATCCGGATCCAGAAGCTGACCAAGATCATAAGTAACCATCAAATCTACACCAAGCGCACGAAAACCGGATCCCGCTAACCACTCGTCCTTCTAATTGAAAATAAAAATCACTAGTCAAGATGCAGAAAAACAAGAAAAGGTGGGATTTTTATTAAATTCAAGGATAAAGGTTGGCTCCTTTCTTCCATTTTTCCCACAAGAGGACCAGAGACGACGACATACCGTAAGCTTATCAAGAACCTCGGGGGGAGGCGGGGGAGGGGTGTCGGTGGGTGCCTCGGCGGGGAGGGGCTTGAAGGCCGGGGACGAGGAGGAGGAGGAGAGGAGGGGGTGGCGGAGGCCGACGAAGGAGAGCACCTGAGCCCAAGACGGCGTGCCTCTCAGGATCTGGAGAAGGATCTGGAACAGGAAGCCCAGCCAGCCCAGCACCGTCCGCCACGCTTGCCCCGTCTTCGTCCTCCGCCCGGCGGCGGCGTAGACCTCTGCCGCGGCCACCTCCGCCATGAGATCCCCGATGGGGTAGGAAGAGGACAGGAGTCAGGGAAGTGAAGGCTGACGGGCGTCCACGTGGCGAACCCCTATCGGAAACGCGAAGCGGGGCTGGATACGCCGCAGGGAACGGGGAGAAGGATCGGCGTGGAGGAGGTGAAGGGGAGGAGAGAAAGGAGGCCAAAATCGCCCGTTGGCCGGGAAAGGGGGTTGGGGCGGGGACAAAAAGGAAAGGTGGCAATCATGGCGTGGGGCCGGAGGTGGAACCCACCGCTCGGTGGTGGCGCAGGGTTTCTTTTTTTATGTTTTTATTTATTTTTAGAATGACCCTCGGATGGATGTACCGGATCGCCCACGGCCATTCGCCGGCTATCCCGGACACACACAGAGAGAGAGAGAGAGATTGGGTCGGGGACAGCGAACCGGTTCGGAGTCGTTAACGGACCGTGTAGGTTTTGGTTTAAGAAAACCACCTGCTTCAAAAGCCTTTGGTGCTTCATTAAAACAAATTATATATTTTATTTTCTGACAAAAATCATGTCTAAGGAGTCCGTTATTGTTGCTATGTTAGAGTTTTGTATAGTCCATCTTATATACATCCAATCAAGACCCTTTGTGAAGCAACTCATACACCGCACGGAGAGACGAATGGTCATCAAATAATTTGCATCATGTTAATACGATATGCGTTTATGAATTATCTTATTTAATAGTCATCCATTTTTTATGCGGTAAGATAGATAACTAAGAAATTTCAAAGATTCCATCGAACGTGGTGCTTATTTTCCTCACGGGGTTTCATGGGTGGGGCCTGCAGCTGAGTTGGACGGTGGAACAAGTCCTAAGCTTGGCCTTTTGCATGGGAGATGATGGAGAGCACATGCTAGAAGCTTTTACTTTTCTGCTACTTTTATGGATGTTTGGAGGCAATCCAACTCACAGTCGTTGAATTGGGGATATTCTATTATTTGTTTATTATTAGTGGTGGACCCGGTACAAAATTATTGAGTTCATGGTATCTCTTAACTGGCTTTCTAAGTGGCGGTTGTAAATGGCACAGGATACGTAGGTTCGGGTTCTTCCACTGGCTAACATGATTGGCTACTGGGAACAAAAGAGTGACAAAAGCATGCCATGGACTGTATCCAACTGGAAGCATGACCAGGTTCAGTGGTATGCACGTGTTCGATGTATTATTTTTGTATGAAGTTAATGAGAGAGTGGGGGAGTCGGGAATTGAACTAAGGCCTCCATAACAGCAACCATGATGTGAGGGAGTGCATAGCATAAACTGCAGGTTTGACTAATAGTCAAAGTCAGTCAACCACTGGGCAGTTGGACGGACTTCTCAATCGTCGAATTTTCATGAAAGTCGAACTTCTTATGATGAATTCCTGCAGGCGATCCCGCTATGGTTACACGATAATAACGATCGGCATTTATCAAGTCAATAACGATCGGCATTGATCAGGACAGTTACGACAATCATTAATCAAATTGGTTACAATAAGCTCCCTCTATAAAAAGGATCCTTCGGATATACTTACGCCAGATTCTGAAAATCCTTCTCTCCTTCTCTAAACTCTACCGAACTCCACACTGAGTACTCCATTCCTGTTGACTGGAGCTGACTTGATCATCGGAGGGTCCTACCGAAGCCACCCCCACCGACTTCGGATGGAACTTTATTTTGCAGGTCCCCGACGGCGACCCCATCTGCATCCACTCCAGGAAATTTCGATGACTACCAGATTCTACGTCAACAGATTGGCACTAGAAGGAGGGCCCGGCAACGATTTCTCTCTTAAAGGAAGCCGGAATTTTCTTGTTCTTAAAGGAGTGCTCGGCAACGATTTCTCTCTTCCCACTCCAGAAATCTCTTTTCCTCCTCTTTCGAATTCCTTTCCAAAAAGAAAAGATGCCCCCTAGGAGAGCCTCCACCCGACGATCGGCGGCCTCCGCGGTCCAATCTCATTCAGATCCGTCCGCTCCCGCTCCAGTCCCGGCGACTCAGGCTCACTCTGTAGCCATGATAGACGCTGAGCAGTTCAACCTGCTCATCCAGCAGGTTCGTGGCCTCACTAAGGCAGTTCAGGCGGTGCAGGCCATGCACCAGTAGGCCCCAGTACCAGCTCAACCGGCATGGGATTCTCCAGAGCCGTGTGGTCCAGTCCAGGGGCAATCGACATGGGCTACTTGACCTCCAATCTCCGGAAAAGGAAGGCAATGGAGGGAAAGCCCTTGCTCGGACCGCGGCTCGACACAGGGTGAAGCTTTGCACCCATTCAGTAAGAAGATCTTGGAGATCAGAGACCGCGAAGATCTCCTGGATCAAAGGCTCTTAGAAATGAGCCGACGAATCAAAGAATTCCATCACACTCCCTCCTCATGCGGTAATGACATCTGCACTGACCCTCCTTTTTCACAGAAAATCATGTAGGAATCAATCCCGCCGAACTTCAAGCTCCCGTAATTCGAGAGTTACGATGGAACCACCGATCCGATCGACCATCTGAAAGTCTTTCGGACAATGATGTTGCTCCATGGCACGTCAGATGCTATCTTGTACCGGGCTTTCCCCTTTATCCTTAAAGGGGCCACTAGAAACTGGTACTCGACGCTTAAGCCAAATACCATCTTATCGTTTGACCAGATGAGTCAATAGTTTGCGGCCCACTTTGTCAGTAGTCGGCGTCCACGCCGAGGTTTGGAGTCCTTAATGGCCATCAGGCAGAAGGAAGAGGAATCCATCTGGGCTTACATTACCCGGTTTAATACTGCTGCACTAGAGGTCCGGGACCTGAACCAGTCAGTCGCCATGACCGCTCTTAAGGGCGGCCTTCAGAAGAACGATCTACTGTTCTCCCTGAAAAAGAAGTATTTCAGAAACTTTGCCAACATGCTGGCTCGGGCCGAAAGTTATGCCCGGGTAGAGGAGGCCTTCGAGGCTAAGGACGATGAAGTCGACGGCAAGCGGCGAATCGGTGGGCCAGGCAGGCCCGTCGAAGAAAGGAAGTGGACTGAAGCTCGGCCGCGTTCCCGGACTCCCCCGGTCGCGGGCGAGTCCGGACTCCCCCTCAAGCTCGAAAGCGGGGAAGCCCTGATGGAAGGACACACCGAGGTTCTCCTCAGCACCGAAGTTTTCCTCCATGACGGTGATTTCACAACTACACCCCTCTTAACACCCCGAAGACTCAAGTATTGATGGAGATCCGGGAGCGACTTCCAAGATCGGAGAGAATGCGTTCCCATCCTAGCAAGCGCAATCCCAACAAGTTCTGCATTTACCATCGCGACCACGGTCATGACACTGAGGAGTGCATCCAACTCCAGGACGAGATCGAAGAGCTCGTCAGGCGAGGCAGACTAAGTCGATTCCTTCGAAGATGGCCTGAGGAGAAGGAAGATCGGCCAAGAGCGTTACCGCTAAGTGGGAAAAACCTGCAAGAAGATCAGCTACCCCTTGGTGTCATCAATACTATCTTAGGGGGACCTTAACAAGGAGAGACCAGCGGATCCGAAGGATCGGTGAAGAGGCGGAGGATCGTGGAGCCCATGGCCTTCACCGAGGAGGACGGTCAGGGAATCCAATTTTCACACAATGATACCTGTTGGGGATAAATCCCGCTCCTGCCGAAGCCCGGCCCGACGCTCAGCCCAATGTAACCAGTAGCCGCTGAAGAGCTTTAGCGCCAGGCGCCAGGCCGAGCCCCTACCACGGCCGAACTGCCTAGAGGCCGAACTCCCCCGCGCCAAGGTCCGGGCCGAACTGCCTAGAGGCCGAACTCCCCTGCGCCAAGGTCCGGGCCGAACTGCCTAGAGGCCGAACTCCCCTGCGCCAAGGTCCGGGCCGAACTGCCTAGAGGACGAACTCCCACCGCCAGCCGAACTTCCTGACGGCCGAGCTCCTTGGACTCCAAGCGGCTGGACTTCTTCGGGAGACGGACTCCTCCCAGACGCCCGTTCGGCCATCCGAGCTCCTCCCGGGTTTTCCCTTCAGCCGAACTCTCCTACGAGCCCGAACCCATTCGGACCCCAGGCGAGCCCATGCAGCCGAACTCCTTCGGACTTCCCACGGCCGAACTTCTTCGGACCGACCCCAGGCGAGCCCATGCAGCCGAACTCCTTCGGACCGACCCCAGGCGAGCCCATGCAGCCGAACTCCTTCGGACTTCCCACGGCCGAACTCCTTCGGACCGACACCAGGCGAGCCCATGCAGCCGAACTCCTTCGGACCCCACGGCCGAACTCCTTCGGACCGACTTCAGGCGAGCCCAAGTGGCCGAACCCCTTCGGACCGACCCTAGGCGACCGAACTCCTCAGCGAGCCCTGGCCGAACCAACTAGCAACCGAAGTCCTTCAACTGGCCAGCCGAGCTTCTTCGGGCCTCTCAGCGGTCGAACTCCTCGGCAACCGTTCCGCGGCCGAACTCTACAGATGGCCGACCCTTCAGCCAGACGAACTCCCCCAGCTTCCCCCTCGGCCGAACTCTGTTACAAGTCCGAACTCCATTGGACGAACTGTCGCCTGCAGCAAGACCGGACGGCGCCTTCCTCTCCGTACCGGACTCCATGCGGCCCATGGCTCGCCGGTATGGCTCCCACGATCTACCGGACGACGCCTTCCTCCCCGTACCGGACTCCATACGGCCCACGACTCGCCGGTATGGCTCCCACGATGACTCGCCGGTATGGCTCCCACGATCTACCGGACGACGCCTTCCTCTCCGTATCGGACTCCTTGCGGCCCACGACTCGCCGGTATGGCTCCCACGATCTACCGGACGACGCCTTCCTCTCCGTACCAAACTCCATGCTGCCCGACGACTCTCTGCCAGACGGCACAGCCGTCACCATCAACTAAGCTCCGCTATAAAAGGACCCCTCCCGACATACTAAGGCTAAGCTCTCTGAACTCTCGACTCTCTAAGCTCTCCTCCACATCACTAAGCTCCGGAACTCATTCCGAGCACTCCATTACTGTTGGCCGGAAACTAACTTGACCGTCGGAGGGTCCTGCCGGAGCCACCACCCCACCGGTTCCGGACGGGACTTCGTTTTGCAGGTCCCCGGCGGCGCCCAGCGGCCTCGATCGCGGCGACCTCCGGCGGCGATGGATTTTTGCACCAACAATACCATTATAATTTTCTTGAATATTGCTGACTACGATGTACGCCGCGTTCTGATAGATAATGGAAGCTCAGCCGATGTGTTATTTTACGATGCCTTCTCAAAAATGTCCCTGCCCGACGATCGATTGGGGCCGATGAATTTCCTGCTGGCAGGATTTGCTGGCAACGCCATACCAATCGAAGGCATAATAACATTGACTATGACTGTAGGATAATATCCAAAGCGAGTCAAAGCATAGAGTTCGACTTTCTGATTGTGAAAGCTCCATCAGCCTACAATGCAATTCTCGACCGACCTGGGCTAAATGCACTCCAGACTGTGGTGTCGATCTACTACCTAAAAATGAAGTTTTCGATGAGTTATGGAATCGGAGAGGTTAGAGGAGATCAAGTTTTGGCAAGGCATTGCTACTCCATCACTTTGCAAAATAATAGCTAACCCGACCCTTGTCCGATTGATGGTCTGAACATCCATGATGACCTTACTAAAGAGCGGGATGAACCCATGGAAGATCTTATAGCTGTCCCTCTGAACGACGAAAATGCAAAATACATAGTGCAGATCGGCTCCAATCTGGGGAATGAAGTTTGAGAGTAGCTCATTACCTTCTTATGAAAGAATGCTGATATTTTCGTCTGGGTTCTAGTAGATATGTTGGAAATTGACGTTTAGATCATAGAACATCGGCTGGCTATTGATCCCGAGTGCAAGTCAGTGAAAGAAAAAATTTGGGACCATGCACCGAAAAGGCAGAAGGCGATAGTGGAGGAAGTGGACAAGCTCCTTAAGGCTTGATTTATTTGAGAAGCTAACTATCTTGAGTTGGATCTCCGAATGTGGTCCTAGTCAAGAAGGCCAACGATAACAAGTGGAAGAATGTGTATAGACTTTCAAGAAGCTGAACAAGGACTCTGTCCAAAGGATAGCTACCCCCTACCCAAGGATTCGATCAACTGGTGGATGCAAGCTTCGGGCCATGAGCTTCCTTCACCGTTCATGAATGCCTTTCTCCGGATTACAACTCAAGATATCGGCATGGCATCAGAGGATGAAGAGAAAGACCGTACTTCATTACCACTGACCGATTGGTCTTTATTGTTACAGGATCATGCCTTTCGGGACTTAAAGAATGTAGGCGCAATCATATCAATATTTGGTCAATAAGATCTTCAAAGGAGCAGATCGACTGTAATATGAAAGTCTACGTAGAATGATATGCTTATCAAGAGCCAGACCTCGTTCAATCAGACCACTTGGTCGATCTTGAAGAGACCTTCAATGCTCTTCAGGAAGATACAAGATGGAGTTGAACCCGACTAAATATGCCTTCGGTAGTAATCTCCAGAAAACTTCTTGGGATTCATGATCTCAAGATGGCAGGAATCGAAGGCTAACCCCTGAAGAAGATCCGAGACCATCCGAGGAAGATGACCACTCTCGAAGTTACGATAAAGAAAGTTCTAGTGTCTGATCGGAAAGATGGCATCCTTAAATCGCTTCATCTCGAAATCGGTCTGAGTGGATGTATGTCCTTCTTCCGAGATCCTCAAGCAACCAAAGAACTTCTACTGAATGATAGAGTGCCAACAGACATTCGAACAAGCTCAAGAACTACCTCGGTTTGCACTCCTATTATTGGCAAAGCCCTAGCCTGAGAGAAGAATTATTCCTATACCTGACGGTCTCTCCTGCAGTGGCCCTGTTAGCAGCGGTCCTAGTCAAGGAAGAGGCAAAGAGTGCAAGCAACCGATCTACTACATGAGTCGAGTCTTGAGAGACGCGAAGATCAAGTATACTAAATTAAAAAAATTAACTTACTGCTCTTCTGATTGCAGTCAGGAGACTTCCGAGCCCTACTTTCAAGGGGCATACCATAACACTCTTTCACCGACCAATCAATTAAAGCAGTTCTTCCATCGAATAGATGCATTTCGAAAGGAATAGCGAAATGGGCTATTGAGCTGACAAGAGTTTCGACATCAATTATCAATCTTAGGCCATCAATCAAAGCTCAGATACTGATGGCTAATTTTGTGCTAGAATGCACCATCCCAGTTGAAGCCGAGCTTGAATCGAGTGGAACCAGCACCATGAGCGAGGCCAAACTTCGACGAAGCCGAGCTGTCGCGGCTTGATCCTCCCCGAAGAAGAGAGTCAGACCTTTTTGAAGACTTCTTGGAGCTCTTATATGTGGATGGCTCTTCCAACTACTTTCGACGCAGGTGCTGGACTGATCCTGATCAATTCTGAAGGAGTTCATTACGTTGAGTATGCACTATGTCTTTGAGTTTCCGATAATAAACATTAGGACAGAATATGAAGCTTTGATCAGCGGAGCTCAAGATTAGCCAAGAAAACTAGAAGTCGATCGGCTTCAAGTCTACAGTAATTCACAGCTGGTGGTGGTCACAGATTGGTGGCAGCTATGAAGCTCGAAAGAAAAGCATATGACGAAGTATCTTCAGAAAGAGTGAAGAGACTGATCCCGAGCCTTCAATAGCTTTAGCATCCAGCAAATTCCAAGGGCAAAGAATGCACTAGAGCCGACCTCTTATCCAAGCTGACCATACTCACCGTCGGCCAACGAGCTTTCCAAAAAAGTATACTTTAAAGTATTAAAATGTTCGAGTACGAAAAAACTGTAGGCCATGCAATGCAGATCGACCATGAGCCCTGTTGGATCGATCCAATGATTGCTTATCTTAAAGATGGGGACACACCCCTATGATCTGAAGAAAGCTCGGAAGTTGAGAAATCAGGCCTCTCGGTATGTCCTTTATGAAGGCAAACTATACAAAAGATTGTACTCCTTGCCACTTTGCTAAAACATCTCCAACCTTCTGAAGCCGACTTCATGCACTATGAAAAGTGCATGAAGGAATTTATGGAAACCATCTGGATGCCAGGTCTTTTTCTCACAAGCTACTTCGATAAGATTACTACTGGCCAACCTTTGCACCATGATTATATTGGAAGTATGTTAAAAGATGCGATCGCTTCCAGAAGAAATACGCCAGTATACAAAGGCAACCGACCTCCGAGCTTACCCCATTAAGCTTGCCTTGGCCATTCGCATAATGTGGGATGGATATACTTGGACCCTTTCTAATGACATCCGAGCAATAAAAGTTTCTCTTAGTTGCAATCGACTACTTTACCAAATAGATCGAAGATCGAATCCCTGACAAAAATTATCGAAGCCAAAGTATAAGACTTCATCTGAAAATTAATTGTTTGTAGGTTTGGTCTGCCTCAAACTCTCATAATGGACAATGAACGACAGTTTGTCGGGATGAGATTTACTGAGTTTCTACAAAAGGATTTGAACATCTTTCATTACTTTATGTCAGTGGCCCACCCATAAACCAATGATGAAGCTAAGAAGTGACTAATAGGAATCCTATTGTAGGGTATCTAGGTGAGACTTAAATAGGAGCAGGAGGACTTGGATGGACGAACTCTACCGTATCCTCTGGGCATATCGAACTACTCCAGAGATTACTGACTGAAAAAATATCATTTATCTTGATCTTTCGGAACAGAGACGGTCATCCTAATCGAGCTTAAACTTCCGTCAGCATCGATCGTGGCCTTCAATGAGCAGCGCAATTTATTGGATCTCAGAGTCTAACCTTCGATCTGTCTGAAAAGAAAAGATGAGAAGAAGCTCAACGTTCCGGATGGCTAGCTTACAGATGAAGGGTGGCCCGATACTACAACTCTAGAGTCAAAAGATAAGACATGTTCAGAGTGGGAGACTTGGTGCTTTGACGAGCAGCTATTTTTCAGCCTCAGAATCAAAAAAAGCTCGTCCCAAATTGGGAAGGATCCTACAAAATCAACGAAAGTCGTCTGATCCCAGACATACTATTCACCTGAAGGAAGCTCGGAAGGAGCAGATCTATCCCGATCATGAAATTCAAAAAATCTATGGAATGTATCTGAGGATGTATTTGGTTGCTAGTAAAATTTCCTACTTTAAATTCTAACTCTTTATTGCTACATCATTATTGATTTCTGGCACAAGTTACTTTACGGGACTTGACCAGGAAAGAAATGAGTAAAAGTAGCCCGTTAGGAATAGGAGGAGAGGTCCTGACCTCGTCCTAACGCGAGCAGGTCAAAGATCTCTAAACCTCGGCTGCAAGAGACAAGGTCTCCCCTAGGTCAACATCGACCGTGGGAAATAAGACCTTATCAAAGTCGAAGGCCTCGTTCACAAAGAACGAGATGGGGGGAGAGGTGCGGACGACGGTCCGCATGTGCCCCCACAGTCCGTTAGAACAGAAGGAGAATCTCATCCTAACGTGAGCAAAGTCGAAGGCCTCGTTCACAAAGGATGAGATGGGGGGAGA